>PVJC01031915.1:0-20265 GCA_004026665.1 Murina feae | reverse complement strand
AGGGGCAGCACCTACAGATGTCAGAGTGGGGGGAGTGGTGACCTGAACATATGGCACACCCACGTTATCTTTCCTTTGGCAAACAATTCCAGGAGCAATCCATAGCCTAATAATGTAATTATTAAATAAGAATGAAAAAAACTGATGAATTAAGCCTTTAGCTTAGAAACCAGAAGGAATAGAAGCAAATGCCTATTATATGAAATAAATCAGGTATCAATGAGTCAAAATATATAAAAATTGGCATGATAAATCCACAATCTAGTTCCTTTTTCAATTTCTTTTCATTGTAACCTAAGATTTAATTAAAAATGATATGAGGGGTATGGGTCAGTTTATCTAGTTTCATTTGATAATGAATGAATGAATGATCACACTGAATTTTACAATAGCGTTTTTATAGGAGTGAGGTTGAAAAACTTTCTCAGGTAAGACCGCAAATCCAAAAGCAATATAGGAAAGGGGGGCATAAATTTTTCCTTGTAATATCTTTTTTAAAGAAAGTTTACCTTTATTGTGGAAAGTATTACAGATGTGTCTCCCCCCCCCCCAATTTTCCCCATTGACTCTTGTAATGCTTTTAAAAAATGTTATCAGCAAACTAAAAATGCTACAGATAATTAACCTCTTTGATCACCTATATGATAGACAATTATCAATACTTCCAGATACTAAAACCACCCACAAATGTATAACTGCAAGAGTGAAGATCTGGTAGAGAAATGGACACACATCTGGATAAATACTTAACACACAAGAAAGTTCACCTACTAGTAAGGGAATGCAATCAGACACAATGATGTGATCCCATTCTCCTCCCCACATACTGGACACATCATGAACATCAGTAACATTTGGAGCCAAGGAAGACACAGGGAAAGAGAGATTCTCCTACAGTGCTGATGGGGAATGAATCCCAAACTTTCAGAGCATAAGCTAGTATGACCTGTAAAATATTAAGTTCACATGTCCTTGTAACCTGACATTTTTACTTCTGGAAATGTACCCTATGAAATAAACACTCTGGCATTCATATTCAACTACATAACCATGCGGCTTTGAAAAAACTGGAAACAGCCTGGTGCCCATAAGTAGAGTCATGCTTAAGTAAACTATTCCACTGCAAAACATTATGGAATATTAAACATTCCTTTAAAGATTGTGTCTTGCATTATTTATTAGTCCAGGGGATATTTACGATGCACCATTAGCTTGCAAACAACAAGTTACAGTGTGATCCCATTTTTATGAGACCAAAAAAATTTAAAATCAAGATGTATACATATGTATATTATGGATATGTGGAGAAATATATATGGGGATAGATAACACAAACCATACTACCCTGAAATGACATTGATGATCTGATTACCTAAGGGGAGGAATGGGGGAATAGAGAGGGAGTAGAGAAAACTATTACCTTTTCTTTCTCATAATTTTAGACTGTCTTATTTGCTCTAATTTAATAACAAAAATTAAAAATATAATGTACCAATAAAATAAACACAAATACATGACTTTTGGAAGGAGACAGAAGACAACAACAAATAAGGGTATGTAAGAACAATCAGAGATCATTCTGCGTAGAAATCTATAATAATAGCTTTGAATATTGAATAAAATAAAAACTAAACACATTTTAGAAATGATCAAATAGCAGTTATTCCAGGAAGGCAAGGATGGTTTAATTCCAGAAAAATCTATCTAATATAATAAAAGAGAAACATGCAAATTGACCGTTACCACCAGCCAATCAGAGCGGTTGTATGCAAATTAACCCAGCCAAAATGGAGGCCAACAGCCATGGAGCTAGAGCAAACCAAAGGCTTCTGTTGCAACTGCCTGCCTAGGCTGGCTGAGCCTCTGCTCACAGCCACCCCCACCAGCCAATCAGAGCAGCTGTATGCAAATTAACCCAGCCAAGATGGAGGCTGGCAGGGCGGCTCTGCACTGGGAGCCTCCACGGCCGGCCGGCATAGCTGTGCCAGGTGTGTCAGCTCAGTGGGAGGGGGGGGTCTGGCGTCCAGGAGCAGCTGTCCTGGGTCTGCTGCCTAGCTCCGCCCCCGGGAGCCTCCGAGGAGTATCCAGGAGCGCCTGTCCCGGGTCCAATGCCTGGCTCCACCCCCTGGGTCCCTCCCCGAGGCATGCAGGAGCATGGGGCCTTTGCAGGGTGTGCAGGAGTGCCCGTCCTGGGTCTGCTGCCTGGCTTTGCCCCCCAGGGGCCTCTGCGGGACATCCAGGAACACCTGTCCTGGGTCCACTGCTTGGCTCTGCCCTGGGGGCCTCCGCAGAGTGTCCAGGAACACCCGTCCAGGGTCCGCTACCTTCATCCGCCCCCCAGAGGCCTCCACAGGGCATGCGGGAGCGTCTGCTGCACAGTGTGGAGAATCCAAAGCCAGTTCACTGCCCAGCTCCACCCTGGGTGTGTTTGCTCAGCAGCAGGGCCCCACTGAGGGATTCTGCACCAGCGTCCGCCCCTGGCTTGCCACCCAACTCTGCGCCAGGTATGTCCCCTCAGCGGTGGGGGCCCACCAGGCATGTGCAATTGTGGGCCCTCTGGTGGGAAACGTCCAGGCCTGCACTCACCAGCCTTCCCACCCCCCAGTGCACGAACCCTGAAGGGGCTGTGGGTAGCCTGAAAATGGTTCTCAGCCCCTCACCCAGGCTGGCCAGGCATGCCAGCAGGTGGACAACCCCCCCCCCCCCGAGGTGTCCCAGACTGCAAGAGGGCACAGGCCGGGCTGAGGGACCCCCACCCCCCGAGTGCACAAATTTTTGTGCACCAGGCCCCTAGTATATATATAAAAGCCTAATCAACTGTTTCAACTGGGTGATCAGCTGGTAGCTATGAGGCACACTGACCATCAGGGGGCAAACACTCAATGCAGGAGCTGCCCCCTGTGGTCAGTGCATTCCCACAGCCAACCTCCCTTAGTCCCTCCTCCCCCTGGACTGGGTGAGATGGCCCCAATCGGCCCCTATTGCCGGCCAGGCCAAGGAACCCCACCTGTTCATGAATTCATGCACTGAGTCTCTAGTAGGTAATATAATTAAATGTAGCAATAAAGCAAAAGTGATAATAATGTATTTATTTCAATAAATGGCTTTAAAAATGCACGGATAAGAAAATATATATTTCCTTGACATAATAAAATACACTGTATGAGCCTCCATAATAAAAATAGGACACATTGATGCCTTTCTAGCACATTCAATGAGTCCAGAAAAAAATAGGAAGAAATGTTGAAAAAAATACTATAATTTATGAATAAGTCTGTACTAGGAGACAAAGTAATGAGCTATAAGATAACTATTATGACTAACTAGGTAAGTCAGAGATGGTGAGATAGAAATAAGTATAAATATTAATATATTTTTTATGTAGGAGCAATAAAAAGATAGAAATATGACTTTTTAAAAGTTCATTCATAATAGAAACAAAAAGTATACAAAACCAAAGAATAATTTTAATAAAAATTTTAAGGTCAACTGCAAAATCTATTAAGGGACAAACAAGAAGACTTAAATCAAAGTCTTATCATGTTTGTTAACAGAAAAATTAATAATAGTACAATATGTAATCTTACCAAACTTATTTAAAAATTAAATTTAATTCCATTTGTACTCCAAATAGAATATTTGTCCCTCATCAAATGATTCTGAAATTAATCTAGGAAATAAATAAGGAAGAAGAATCATAAAATGTTTGAGATAGAATGAGAGGGACTTGTTAAAACAAACTGTAAAGCTATAATATATAAAACAGTACAGCAATTCCCGGAGAATAGACGAATCAACAAACAAAAGTAAAACCACATCCTACGTGTGTAAGAATTTACTGTGTCGAAGGTAGCAGAGGATAAAATCTAATTCAATAATTCACTGGACTCGGTTCAAAAAGGACTAACTAGAATAACTTCAGGCAAATCCCTTTCTCACAAAACATTAAAACTAAGCCATGATGACTTTTTAAAGTGAAGCATAGACATTAAACCACAAAAGGAAAAGGAAACATAGGCACTATCTGAACTTGAGAGAGGGAACGTAGTGTTCATGAACACAAAACCAGTGTTAGTTTCAAACACACACAATCTATATACAAGAGATAAAGTGGATAATAAACACGAGGAAAAGCACTCGCAGATTGGCTACTAAAAGACTCGTACGGGCCAATGAGAAAAGTATCAACGCCCCAATTACACAAATGGGTCAAGGCCAGAGTCAAACAACTCGCCAAAGAACACCGGGGAGCTGATCGGGTGTGGCAACCAGGAGTCCCGCCTCTGCGATTTCAGAAACGAGCATGAACACATCAACGCGCCATTTCTTTGGCATCAGGTCTACGGAAATGAAAGAACACAGACTGCCGCGTGTGGGCAATAACCAGGGGACGGGGCCACTAGCATGAACGACCGGCAGTAGAATTATTTTAGATGCATCTTTCCGAAATCAACTTTATGAAATGTTGTAAATGGGACACGGCCTTTGGCCATGGAATTCCACTTCTACTATTCTTTTTGAAGGGGACATGCCAAGGTCATTGTAAATAATTATGTGCCTTGCCACTCATCATCACAATATTGGTCATGGCAAGAAAAATTTAAATGACCTCAGTGTCCAGTTGAGGCTGGCTACGGGAATGTGTCCCCTCTACCGGACAGCTAGCATGTGTTGTCTTTCAGAATTGTGATAAGAGTGCTTCCTGACAGGGGGAAATGGTCGAGATCTGTTGTGACACGCCCGTTGTAGGTTAGAAAAGTATGATTCTCACTTGATGATGACCACACCCCCAACTGAAAAGCGACTGGAAGGATATAACCCAGTGGGGTGGGGCTGTGACTTTTCTTTGACTTTCACGGGTTTTACAATGAACGTGGACTACTTAAACACAGAGAAGACCATGTTTATGATCGAATTGCCAAGCATTCCTAACCCAAACAAAATCTCGGGGAGCAGAAAGTGGGGAGTTTTTCAAAGATCAGCCCTTTGCGTGGCCCGAGCTCCTGAAAGGAAAATGCTCAGTCACCCTGTGTGCTGCTGCTGGTCCTCACAGGAGCTCGAGGTCACCCCTTCAGGTCTCTGCCAGTAAAGACCCAGCAGCCAACTGGAGGTCGCACAGTGGCAGGATCAAACCTCTACTCTGAAGATGCTTACCACCTACTTGGGGAAGGAAATGAAGGAGAAAGAAAACACAACATGCTGTGTTTCCAGTGTAGAGTTTGCTATTGCCAAGCAGTGTGATGTGTTTGTCAGAAGAATGTTATAAAGAGAGAAAGAAGGCCCCTAACTGGCCCACCGGCCCCTACTGTCTTCTCCTGCTCCCGCCCATCCTGCACATCGCCGGGTGCAAGAGACTTGCGAGAATGAACAGGCGTTGCAAGTCTGAGAAGTGGCGTTGGTCAAGCATGCATTTACCTGTCAGGGTCCGAAGGCTGGTCCTCCATACCCTTCTAGGTCCTAACCTTGGCCTGGCCTCCATCTCTTTCCCCCAGCACTTCTCAGCACAGCATCACCCCCACCCTGGGCCTTGCTCCCTTTGTCCCCTGGTCAGTAGCTGTATGACCAGGAGACCTCCAGCCTACCAAGCCCAGAAAACCGAAATCAAACCGGAACAGCCTTAGGAGATAAATTTGGGAAAAGCTACAAAAATTAGGGGACTATCATTTGCAGACATGTAGGAAGGGGTGCCCTGAGGTGAGACTGGAATGAATCAATGAATTAATGAATGGATGGTTTCACCCTATATGCTAATATTTAATAATTTATATAGCATATTAAAAGTGGTTGCTGGTATTACTCTCGCTCAGAATCTGCTGTCCTGAGAGAAAGGGTTATGAATATCCCACATGACATCACAGAGCAGGTAAGACCTGCAGACGAAAATGCCCAGGCCTGCAGCTCTGAGGAAAGGATCGCATCGGCTGCCCTGGGGACCTGGTTTTACTGTAACTCTCCCAGCTCCCCCGCACGGAACCAGAGCTCCCTTCTTATCCTGGTGCCATCTGCGTATTTTCTCGAGCCCTGGAAGACCACAGGGCCTAGCAGAGGGCAAGGCAGCCCAGAGAGCCCTCCTCAGATCACTGTCACGTGATAGACTTTCAGGGGGGAAATCAAATTAAAACATTCATCCAATTAGTAAAATAGATGTGTAGAAATGATGAACCACTTTTGGATTTTCTGACTTTTGCGACCCCTTAGGAATTCAATTCATCATCTTTGCCAATGTCAAATCGACTAGCTCAGACCCCTGCGCCTAAGTTAATAATATTTCAGCTGGAGAATTTGGGAGAATGGTGATATTCATAAAAGAGATATTCAAAAATTTTCGTAATTACGCCAAGTGTGTCTAGATGTAGCAGAACTGCCTATGTTTTGGGAGAAGAGCATGTACTCTCTAACAGATAAGTTAATTAGTCCACCAGCCTGGGATTGGCCAGGGAGTCAGGAAGTTGAGCCAACGTCTCCTCCCAAAGTGTTAAGTCACTGAAATGTGACCACAGGCCGGCAAGAGTGACTCAGTGACCGGGGAATGTCTTCCAAGAAAACAGCTTTAAAGAATTATAGGTACAGCCCTGTCAGCCTGGTCCAGTGGTTGAGCATCAGCCTATGAACCAGAAGGACTCGGTTCAATTCCCAGTCAGGGCACATGTCCAATAGGGGGCGTGCGGGTGGCAACTGGTCAATGATTCTCATCACTGATGTTTCTCTCTCTCTCCCTGCCTCTCTCTGAAATAAATAAAAATATTTTTAAAATAATTATAGGCACAGCATGCATTACCTTAGTAAGGTGAGGCCACCTGCTTCTGAGCTGATGGACTCTTCAAGTAACAAAGGCAGGGGGCTCCCCCAGCAGAGGGGGAAGGCCAGATTTCGAAACCTCGACCCAGAGCAGGGTCCTTCCTGGCTTCAGGCCTGGGATTTCTCCAGACAAAAGCTCTCCCACGAGTGACTGTTTCTCTGCTGCATGAATGAGTCACAGCAAAGTAAGGAAGGGCAGATATCAAAGCGCATCTCCCTGGAGAAAGCTATTAATAATCATCTTTATTAAGCTTCTGTGTGATGTGGTATTTCCCTATCTTCAAATTTTTATCAGACCCGCTTAGAACTAAACTCCCTTCACCTTGCTGTGGTGGGATTTTATTTTAATTTCCCGATGTTGCCTCTTTTCTGCATATGGAATGCTGCAGAGAATGAGCTATTGTGCCTGAAAATTATAAATTATTATTGAAATTTAAAGCAGTGCGCTTTTGAGCTTGTATATCATTGCCCCATAATTTATTTAGAGGTATTGAAAAATCCATATTAGAATTAAAAATGTAATATATAAATTCATCTTTCTTTGTTTATTCCCGTGTTTTATTGCACACCTGTTTGGAGACCGTCACTGTGCTAGTTTTCAGAAATACCAGAGAGAAATGCATGGGTTGTGGGTTTTTTTGTTTTGTTTTTTTTCCCCCAGTGTTTCCTTGCCCTACAGTTCCAAACTCTGTATCACCTCTTACATTTGAAAAGTTCTAAACAAATCTAAAAACGGGTTCCTCTTCCTTTCTTTTCTGTTTTGCTTTTATCCCCCAACAGCTCAGTGGAAGCCAGGGGCTTTGTGGAGAATATTCCTAATTAATATCTGTTATCTGAGAATTTCCACCCTCCTTAAACCGGCTTCTGCAAAGTCCATGTAGAGGACTCGTTCGTTTTCACTGTCATTTAGGTGCACTGATGCAAATTGAAGACATCAGCTAATCAGGCATGAGAATCACTTACAAAGGAAAAGAAAGGGCGGGTCTTTCCCGGCATAAAGTCTGTGGAATTACTACCAAAATGGCCCAGGGAGCCTGCTGGCTTGCTCCGGGAGGGTCCTTGCGAATTCCATCTGTGATCATTTGGTCAGTCCTTTTATGGAGGAAAGACATTCTCCCAGGTTCGGATTAATTTAGGGCGCATCTGTGCGCTCGCCGAATCCCTGCCCGAATGCCACTTCAATTAAAATTCACGGGAGTCAGATCCTTGAGCGGCTTTAATTGCAATATGCAGATTATAAATGGCACCCGTCTTTAACCACGCACAAGTCCTTCCCGTGGCCTCCGTCTCGGGGGTACTATGGAAGCACAGGGCTAGTTACGCTGGGAGAATTTTCCTCTAGCATGCTGCTCTTCCAAACGACACCGAGACCTCACCGGTGGGCAAAAGGCCAATCAAAATGAACTCGAAAGTACAATTAAAGGACTATTTTCAAGAAACGCCTTTTCATTCCGTTCAAGGGCAGTCGGGGATGTGCGTGGCCAGGAAGAGGAGAAAGTTGAGCACGCTCTAATGAGGCAAGAACAATTATATGTCAGCTCCATAAGCGACGCAGTAAATGGATTTTTTTTCCCTTAACTGGGTTACGTATTGCTCTTACAACTGGTTTACAGTGGGCACAGAAACTCCCCTCCCAGAGTCCTCGAACCTAACCTTTAAGTCAGACTGCGTCCATATGATCTCACCTTCTTCACACGAGCAAACCGTGAGTTCGTGTATGAACAGCCTGTGCATGCATCTCGGGCAGCTAAACAGTCAGGGGCTCGCCTGGGTCAGCCTCTCACGCACTGCGTTCACACACGGAAATTAGAGCAACAGACAGAAGCACCCTCCGAGCTCTGCGTTCGTCCGCTGGTTTCAGCCCGAGCAAGATCGAGCTCCGCTGCCGCGGGCACTCCCACCACCGAGCCCGGAGCTCTCGGAGCAGCACCCGCCGCCATGCCCGCCCCGGGCAGCCTCACCGGGCAGACGCGATGACAGCGTCTCACACAACAAGGGGAGACGCGTAGAGTCAGCCACGCAAACGGGAGACGTGATTAAGAAATAAAAAGTCAAAGATGACACGGAGAAATGCCAGCGAGGTTAATCACACTTGATTGGAAAGGATGACTATAACTTCAGGAATGCAGCTCAGCTGCAGTGGGCGCGTCGCTTTTTATTTCACCCCTTTACAGCCTGCTTCACAACTACTTGGACAAATACAAAACAAGAATTACAGTGCACCATAAGTTATTTTAATATCCTGCGCGGGTGCCTACTCCCAATGAAATCCCCAGACTATGATTACGGTTCTCTGTTTGTGCGAATGTGTCAAGTTCTTTCGAGTGACTGCACACTCTAAATTATATATAACCGTTACTTTATAGCTAATAGGCACTAAAATTACTTTAAAACAGAAATGTAAAGTTATATTTTCATCCTCTTTGACAGATAATAAAGCTTATTTATGAGATCCAATTTTTCAAGCATTAAAACATCTCATGTTTACAAAAACATTAAAAACATTATGACTTGATATTGAAAGGAATGAAGAAAGAAAAAAAAAAAAAAGCAAAACCATTATGAAAATATTTGTCCTGCGCGGTGACTTCTCTCTTCTGTCAAAATGTCGTAACTTCGTTTATGAGTGTGACTGGTTTAAATGCTTTGAAAATTAAAAATATTTGTAAGTTCAAACGGAGGCCAGTGATTTAAGACCGTCCGGTTGCGCCATCGGTTGGCGTGCCACGAGGTTTGGGGGATGTATTTTCGATGAAGGTCTGACACGGGACAGATGACAGATCTCCTCTGCGTCCCAAGAAGATGTCATCTGGTTGTCCTACGACAGCCTCACTGGGGCAGGCAACTGAGGTTGGGTTTTGCTCATCCACAAAGTTTCTCATCTCTTCCTCTCCTGTGGGACCAGAGTCCTAATAACGCTTAGGTTGCCCTTCCTTCCATGCATCCACCTCCCCGCAGACCCTGCCGGGGAGGACGGCCCATTGCTTACAGCAGGAACCAGAGAGCCAAACCCCCCCGCCCAAGTCACACGACCCTGGGGGCACACTGTGCTCCGGGGACAGCGGTAGCCACAGGAAAAGTGGCAGGGAGAGGGGACCCTCTGGGACGGTGCAGCCTGGAGCAGAGTCTCTGGGAATCACCCACTAGGAAGCCTACCAGACCTGCCCCAGCTCTGGGCCATGGCGGCCTGTCTCTGGTCAGGCAGCCTGGTGGTGGCAAAGCCTCCTAGAGGGCATCCCCTCGTGGGTCAGGCAATCCCAGCAGGTGCCCCCGGGACTCTGCACCAGCCCCCGGGACATAAATGCTTTCGTGGCCGCCCTCTCTGGCCCGCCTCCTACAGCAGGACCTATGCTGCCCTTCTAGCAGGAGGAAACGAAGGCAAAGACCCCAAGAGACAGAGCCCTGGCCGCCAGCTGGTCAGCAGAAGGCTCAACGCAGGGAGGCTGCCCAGCCCGGGCACGGTCTGTGTCCACCGGCCACCAGAAGCCTGGGCTCTGCTGCCCAGCCCGGGGCACAGGCTGCTAAAGGGGGCCAGTCAGAAAGGAAGGCCATGAGGGAGAATGTGGACCTGCTAGGGGAGGAACCCCAACATCCTCCCAGCAAAGGGCTCATGGTCAGAGCACCAGGAACAGGGCTGTGAACCTGCGACCCAAGATGAACTTGGAGAGGATCTGGGAGGCAGGGATCTGGGCTCCAACACGTGGGCCCAGCGGGAGGCCCAGCGGGAGGCCGGCAGCAGCTAAGGCAGCACAGTGTTTAGCTGTGTTTTGAAAGACTCATCTCTGATCACACCCCCAGACTTTGTTCCTCCTCTGAAGCTTTCATGAACTATTAACCCAGCTCATGGGCAGGGGAAGAAACCCAGCTCATCTGTAAAAAAAACTAAGGGAAAAATCATAGCACTGCAGAATTTTGCAAACAAACAACAAAAAGGTTAGGAAGACATCAGCTCTGTCAACGCTGTGAGGAAGACTGCCAGAGCACATCCGCGCAGGTGTGTGTATTTATGCGCGTGTCCGCGTGTGCAGGTGTGAGTCCCGGGAAGCAGGGGGCTCGGGGAATAGCCATGAACCAAGAAAATGCACGGCGGCTGCTAAGGAATCCTTTGCTTTAGTATTGAGTTCATGTCAAACGAGCCTGGGAAGGCAGGGAGATGTGCCAGGTGGGTCACATGGGCTTGTGCAATCCATAACCACAGATGGAACCACTCAGGTCCCCGGATTTTATGAGAGAAAGCGTGACAGGCTCAGAAGTGATGTGCAGACCCTATTATGTATGGACGAGGCCCCACGCGGGACTAAGGAATGGGTGTCATTGGTCGAGGTGAAATGTATGACACAACTGAGTGTCTCCAGAACTCAGGTAGGCAAGGTTCTAACCCAGGTCCCCGATGCAGACAGAATGGCAATGCAGGGTCACCAAGTCCGTCCACTGGGTGTGAGCAGCGATGGGGCTGGAATCTCCATTAAGGCTCCTTCCCTCCTGACCCATGACGTCCAGAGTTTCCTGGGCAGGGAAGCTCCCACCAGCCCTTCTTCTGAGAATAGAACCCCTTATTCTCATGGGATATATTCCAGGGGATGTCCATAGGGCAGACTCTTCCCCCAGCCCACCCCAAGCACAGACCTGACCTTGACCAAGGCCCAGGCCTCCACACATCTCCCCGCCTTATAGCTGCTGGTCCTGTGACCGCCATGGTACCCAAGGGGCTGGTCAGAACTGTCTCCAGGATGCTGGCCCTCCTCTCTCTAAGACAGGGATGGAGAAGTCCTGCCCGAGGCCCAGATGAGGCCTGAGGAATCATGTGGGCTGGCCCTGCCAAGGCACAAGGGGTGAGTTCATTAAACATTTGACCAAAGAGAGCAGTGTAATGTTTAAGTCGGTGATTTTGTACAGTCCTGAGTGATGTTATAAATATCCCAGGGGCCCTTGGCAGAGAGGAGGTTCCTCACCCCTGCTGAGACAGCCAGTCTGACAGTTGGGTGAGTGGCCCTATTTTCTGTTTAATGTGGGGAAACGGCCTGAAAATGAAGCCAACATAGAAGAAAACAGGACCCAGAGATGAAAAGAACGGACGGGACAGGGTCTCCATGACGTAAGGTCAGTCTCTGATCCAGCTGGTTCTCTGACCTGTCATTCCTACCTCTGTGCCAGGCAGTAACCAGACAGACAGTCACTCGAGCCAACATGGTCCTGGCAGGAGGCCCCTCCCTGAACGCTTTTCTCCCACATGGACTCTCCCCACAATTCCATAGCCTCTTCAGTGACCCAAGAGTTAACTCGCCTGCTTTTCTCCAATCGCTGGCTCGATTTACAGCAATCACCACCAGGAAAAACAACGTATTTCTTTCTTAAGCAGATTGGGGAGAACTTCACTGTAAATAACAAAGGTGTTACCTCTCCTGACAGTTGATCAGATTTATGCTCATACAAAATGAAATCAGAAGTAAATCAGATCTTAGCAGAACAGTCGCTAACTGTGAATCCAGGCTGACTTAGGCAGAGGACATATGCAAAATGGAAGTCCAAGAGGGTTTGGGAGGAGGTGAGGGCTGTGGAGATAGGGGACACGATTTGTGGAACCGGCGGGGTGTGTGTGTGTGTGTGTGTGTGTGTGTGTGTGTGTGTGGCAGGGAATAGGGGGAAGGTGTTGACAGCATAGCTGGACCAGTCTGGGCGCACATTAAATTCCCACTGAAACCCCCAAACTGGGCTGCAGGCAGAGCTGCGAGCAGTGCAGTGAGGAAGAGTAGGGAGTGAGGGGGAAAATGGCAGAGGTCCTCCTCCCTGGAGACAGAGACCATGGGGTAGGGTTGGCAATCAGCAGACTGTCATGGGAGAGACACAACAGAGAGTAAATGCTTTGGGGTTAGGGACACCAATGTCACTCAGGGTGTGGGGTTAAGATTAGGAAGACAGCCCTGGCTGGTGTTGCTCAGTGGATAGAGCATCAGTGTACAGACCAAAGTGTCCTGGGTTCCATTCTGGTCAAGGGCATGTACCTCAGTTGCAGGCTCCTCCCTGGCCCGGGCCCTGGTTGGGACATGTGCAGGAGGCAGCCAATCTATGTGTTTCTCTCGCATCAATATTTCTCTCTATCTTACCCTCTCTCTTCCACTCTTTCTTAAAATCAATGGAAAAATATCCTTGGGTAAGGAATGAATGAATGAATGAATGATTAATTAATTAAATAATTTTTTTTAAAAAGGTATGGAGACCATTTTAAAGAATCTTTTCCATCCCAGTTGCTTCTGCCAATGTCCATGAGAAAGAAACCAATGTCCCCGCCCAGAACCAAACACATTTCTTCTAAGCTTACTGAAGCTCGAACCACACACAGCGAAGGGGGGACCCTCCACTGAGCAGGTGCAAGTGTGGGGCTGAGACAAGAAGCAGACACATGGCCTCTGCATTGACCAAGACCACACATCCCCGGGCGTGGCCATCGGGCAAGGCTTCCTGTGGCTCAGGCACTGTCACACAGGCCCCTGCTGTAGGCCTGCCCCCTCCAGCCACAGCTCCCCCCCTGTCCTCCCGCAGGAGGCCGAGCCCTTCCCTCCACCTCCTCTGGTCCTGATACACCCACACCGAAGGCCAACTAAACAAAGGCAGGTTCCTGCTGGAAGGAGAGACAGCATCGGCACTGGGGGAGCGTGCGCCGTCCAGGCCCCTCCGGGAACTTCCAGGTGTGTGAGCAGAGGTGCTCCGCCCATCCCAGGCCCTTCCTCGGGCCACTTGGAAAGCTTGGACCATGGAGTTACAGACACCGTAAGAGGAGAGAGTCAACGCAGGGCTGGTCGCAGAAACTGTGTTTGAAACGTTAAAATCTCATCACATTCTCCAAAACTACAGCCTCTCGCTGGACAGAGGCCGCCTGCTGGTCTTCAGACCTGTGTATGCCTGGAGGATTTTCTGTGAGAAGCAGGCATTTTCTTTGTCGACGAGGGAAAAATGGTATTAAAATTGCACAGCTGTCGCAAATGCTGCAATCCTGGGGAGGCCGAGACTCGCTTCACTTGCAGACTTCCAGCGACACAGAGGCGGCCACACACACCCAGGATGCGGTTTCTAGGAGAACGGTTCTTTTGCTGCTTATGGACTGGAAAGAACGTTCCTCTCTAAATACTGCACCTGCCACAGAAACACACAGCCATGTGTCTAGGACGCGCGTTCCGGGTGTCATTTCGTGTGTGTTTGCTCCATAGGTGAACGTGTTGACTGCAATCACTGTGTAGTGTTTAAGGTGCATTACACTCACATCTCGTCCCGGTTGGGTGGGGGGGGAGTTCATCCCCATCCCCTGAGGACGCGCATGGCGTGCTGAGCCAAACACGAGGAGTAATAAAGAAAGACGACATGGTTGCTAAATACCTTGTTTGATGCAGAAATAAAAAAGACTACGGAATGCAAAACTCCGGGAACCTGCGGCCGACCGTGTCTCATAATGACGTCGGAAAAGTGGGTCACGTATCTCAGCAGCTCAGGGTGTGTACTCCCTATGCCTGGGGGCCCGAGGCTACGGTAAGGGTGCCCCTCCCGCTGCCCGTGCTCGGGGGCTTCCTATGGTTGATACAGGTGAAGTCTTCCAGACCAGCGGGGACATTCCGGGGACATCACGGTAGCATCCTTTTCAGGCCGTGGGGTTTACAGACCAAGTCATGGAGTGCACAGCGCACGTCGCTGAAACCCAGGAGATGCCAGGGCCGCGGGCTGGGCAGGCTCCAGGGGGTGAGCTCTGATTGCCACCGAGTGTGAATGTAGGAAACACAATGGAATGAGCAAAACGCATCGCAATCCTGCCTGTTTCCCAGTGTGAGGAGCATCTTTAAGGGGTGACAGCAGTGAAGGAGACCCTTCAGCCGGTCCAGGGCAGCCCGGTGGCCAGAGTCCCCATCGTCCCCAGTGCTCCAGTTCCCAGAAATGGACATGAGAGAGGAGCCCCCAGGGGGGCTTCTGCTGTTGACCAGACCTCCAGGAACGGGAGGGTGGAAGCCGCCCGGCCAGCGTGGCTCAGTGGTTGAGCGTCGACCTATAAACCAGGAGGTTGCGGTTCGATTCCCAGTCAGGGCACAGGCCTGGGCTATTGGCTCCATCCCCAGTAGGGGGCGTGCAGGAGGCAGCCGATCCAGGATTCACTCTCATCACGGATGCTTCTATCTCCCTCCCCCTCTCCCTTCCTCTCTGAGATCAATGAAAATACATATTTTTTTTAAAAAGCGTGCGGAAGCCACTAGGTGGTTGGAAAGCCTGGTGTTTACAGAACTGCTTGGTTTGGGGTTTTTTCCCTTTACATTTTTCATTCACCAAAGAATCTTCTAGGGAACCGATGGGTCCAACAAGGCACATGCCCCATTCTACAGCTGGGTGGGGATTTGCCTCAAAGACGCAGAGTTGAAACTCATTAATTCTCCACCTACGTTCTCTCTACACAGGACAGCAAAGCGGCTCGGCGTAAAGTCACCCCCACTTCGTGACTATTAGCGGCGCGGTGACAAGTGAAAACGGGCGCTTAGCACTTGCCTCGGCCCTGGTAATGGATGCAACATAAATTATTTGGGGCCTGAGCCCGAGTGGAACAGGCTTCCTGGAGCAGCAGTGACATCCGCAGCCACTGCTTGAGACCATTTGCTCTGTGTGCAATTCACACTTGTCACCAGCGTGGCCCGTCATGCCAACATCTAGGCGAGGACTTCTCTTAAGGTCACCTCATTAGTCAAAAGGCCACCGGAGCTTCCGGAGGAAGGGAGTCTGAGGGACGAGGCATGGCTCCCTGGGATGGAGCGGGGGGGGGGGGGGGTGCTCTTCATTTGCAGATGGAAACTTTTTGGTGCAGAAGCAAACTAAGAGGCAGGGGGACTCCTTTAAAACAGCTCAGTCCCCCCAAGTCGCCTCTCAGGGAAACGTGGGCTGAACCACCCTCACAAAAGCTGAAATGCATGCAACTTCCCAAACGGGGGATTTCTAGCCCAGAAATGGGAGGCACCTGCCATCATGAGAAATCTAAATTCGCGGGGCACAAGTTTTCCAAAGTGACAACAAACTTGCTGGCCGTGCCCTGGGACAGCTCTGTTCTTGAGGGCCCCGGTGCAACATGGAGGCCACGGGGCAGGTGGGAAGCGCGTCCTAGCTCCAGGCAACATGCCAGAGCGAAAGGGGCCCCCTTCTACGCCAAACAAAGGACGGGTCATGGGAGTCTGCTTGTGCCTCCCCGGCAGGAGCTCAGTGTCCCCGACGCCAGCACAATGCTCTCATCCTGGTGACTGGTGACAGAGCACTCGGCTGGCACTGGCGGGACCGCCTTCCAGGAGAAGCAGAGGGGACCTTTCAAACACAAAGACAACGCATCGGAGGGAAGCACATGGCCAAGGACGAGGCTCTCCTGTGGCCCCTGATTTACACGGACTTAAGACCTCTTGGGTGTGGTATGACGAGCAGCCCCGGAACAAGTCCCTTTTCTGAAGGAAAGTGTGGTCACAAACACAGACTATCAAAACCCTTTCTCTTTGTTTTCCTCTGGCGGACACCTAGGAGGGGGGGCTGTTCTCCGCTGGCCCACTTCCCTGAGCCATGGAGCACCCGAGAGCCGTCGTCACACCCGGGGAGGGAGGAGGTGGAACATGCAACACCTAGACCACGGGCCTCGCAGCCGGGGACAGAGGAAGGGGCGCTCCTGGACACCCACACTCTGCCTCCTACGTCCTGCTGCACCCCCAGCCCAACAAGTGTGCCAGGGGGCCACAGACGCTCTCTATCCGGACACGAAAGAGAATTGTTGATGCAGCTGGACGGTCCACTCAGCAGGCACACGACACAGGCTGAAACCCCTTCAGTCCCCTGCATGTCCAACCTGATAAAACACATAACAGAATGCCACCTCCAGTCCTTCCCTCCTTCACCAGCCATACAATGTGTGAGTGGAAAATTCCAGAACAGCGTTTGTCCAGGACATGCAGGCTAATTGCTCCCCTGGTTGCACGTGGGGGCTATTTTCGGGGCGCGGGGGGTCGGGGTGGGGGTTAAACCCCGCTACGAAATAGATGCCGCACTTGTTTTCCAATGAACGCCTAATAAGGCTGCCTTTTAAGTGTAGATACGTAAAAACCTACCCTTCCCAGGGCTTGGCAAACTGAAGATTAATCCTAGAGGATCCCACATGTGCCTCTTTATTAAGTTCAGATCCGAACGCAGCCTGGCAATTAATAAAGCCTCCATTAGCCTGCGAGGAAGTCAGGAACTCCACCTTGGAGAAACCAGAAATCCGGGCGAGGCTGATCCCGTGCTACATGCCTGCCTCCCTCCCTCGTGGGCACGGGATGCCCTTCCGAAGCTCCCCGGCCCCGTGTCCCTGCCGTCGTCGCGGCCTGGCTTCCCCAGTCGGTCTGTGTTCTAGAAGCCTTGAATCGCAGCGTCTTGAGGGGAAGGAATAATGCTCTTTGTATGCAGTTGCGAGTTCAGTTTTGTTATGAGAAATGACAACATGTTAAATATTAAAGAAACTTTTCTTTGTGCTCACAGTTCCCCGTGTTAGTTTAACCCCCACCCTTCACCTCCAGGGTCCATTTGAAGAACGCGCCTCCCGTTCATGGTTGCATGCGTGTGGACTTAACCCTTGGCCCCTGGCTGTTTTTTGTTTGTTTGTTTTGTGTGGCAGGTAAACGAAGTCTTGTGGGCAAAAAATGAGCATTTCCGCTCAGTCCCGGGGGGTGGGCAAGTTACATTTGCAGAAGTCTGAGCTTCCCTCACGTCCCCGCCCGCCTTCTGAGAGAGCCATGTGTGTCTACTCTCGCCTTCGTATACTGGGCGAAAGCATTTCAGTTTTCTCAGTGAAACTCAGAGCATGGGCGGCCATCACAGCTTCTACCCTAGGCCAGGCGGAAGTTGAAGCCCGTATACTGACTTCACCCTCGGGGTGCGTACGAAGCCCTTTGCAGAACAAGCACCCCCCCCCCTTTTTTTTTTATCATAGACTCACAGATTTAGTCAAAAACGAACAGAGTCGTTTCACTTTCTTCTTCAACAAAGGAACCCTTCTGATGACCACAGTGCATGTTCTCTCCCTGCATCCTCATCCCTCAGGTGTCACGCACACTTTTTCAAGGCTGGGATGTCTGTTGGATATGTTGCTTTTGTGTAGCCATCAGCCAAAGTCTATATAATTTCCCGTAATGGTCGTGGCTTGTTTACCATCCCGGCGTCGTATTTGTTTAGGCGACGAGGACGCCCCTGCGGAGTCGCGGAGAGCAGCCCTCTTGGCTCTGAGAATTATGTCACCTCCCTGTCCCGCTGCCTCTCCCGGAGCTGCTTTGACAGACAGCAGGAGCAAAATCTGCATAAGGAAGAGTAAGTGACAGCTGGGGTCAGGCTCTCTTTGTTTAATGACACTGCCAGTTACACATTTTTGAATTGTTTAAATATGAGTCTGCCGCTCCCACAACCATCATCTCGCCGGTTCCACTCTTCATACCCAACAGCCAGGAAACTGACACGTAATTACACACTTGCTGATGGTATCGCCGGGGCCGATAATTAAAACTGCCACGCGAGGATTGCCATTGCGAGGCTACAGCTGGGATGTTGTCAGGAGGCAGCCACGCCGGCAGCTTTTAACGCCACGTCCGTACAGGTGGACCCCCGGTGCCAGCGCTGGAGGGACCGGCCGGCCTCCGCACATCATTCGCGGCGTCTCACACAGACGAAGGAAATCTATTAACAATCCTATAAGTGAAATATAAACACGGTGACCCGAGGGTTAATCTGTCGGCTTGGATGCAGGATTTGGGTCTATTAGGCATTGTTCTTTTCTCCCCTTTTTTTGCTGTATTTACTGAAAAGACCATCGGATGTCTCCCACCTCTGAGTTTAGCTTCCCGTTTCATGGGAAGTGAGAGAGGAGGCAAAGAATGGCTAGCTCAGCTCGCTGCTTGACTTGGAGCAAGTTTCTGAATAAAGGAATAGGGGAGCCCTAGCTGGTTTGGCTCAGTGGATAGAGCGTTGGCCTGTGGACTGAAGGGTCCTGGGTTCAATTCTGGTCAAGGGCACATGCCCGGGTTGCGGGCTTGATCCCCAGTAGAGGGTGTGCAGGAGGCAGCTGATCAATTATTCTCTCTTGTTATTGATGTTTATCTCTCTCTCCCAATCCCTTCCTCTCTGAAATCAATAAAAAATATATTTTAAAAAAAAGCTATAAGGGAGATTCTGGGGGGAAAAACACACAAAACTTTAAATCATTATAAGTTTATTCACTCACTGCCTTGTCCGGCCCCCTCAGAAAGCCACGCGTGTCTATCCTCACCTTCGTTTATGGGGCATAGGCATTTCAGTTTTCTCAATTACATTCCAAGCACCGGAGACACTTCTAACCTAAGCCAGACTGAGGTTTAAATCTGTATAATGGATTTAATTCAGGGGAGGAGATGAGATTAGGACAGACAGACTCAGGTGGGGACATGGGGACCTCCTGGGGGTGAGGCATAAGCCCCACACTCTGCCCAAGAAAGTGGCTATGCCAATAGTGTGACCCCTTTTGACCTCTGACATCCCAGCCCCTCTTCGCCTGAGCAAGGGCGCACAGAGGGGCAGAGCATGGAGCGTTGCTAAGATCGCCGGGGGAGGCCAGGCACGGGGGGTGGAGCAGACAGGAGCCATGGTGAGTGGGCGCTCATGAATGCTACACGTTCAAGTACTACAACAAGGCAACTGGGAAAGTTAAAGCTGCCGCAGACAAGTGATGCTCCAAACAGTAACAGGCCCGGACAGCATGACAGAGCCGCTTTGCCTGAACCTGTATCTATTCAACTCAAAAAGGAGCCATGTATTCATTGCACTGGGTCCAGACCTTCTCCTCGGCGTGGGTCTGTCTCCCAGGACTGCTGCCTCTCAGAGCCGCCTCCATTCCAGCTCTGACAGGACGGCCAGCCCTCCCCTGGGTGGGGCAGGGCTCGGAGCGGGATTAAACCTTCCTATTGCCTCCTACGAGGGGGAGAGGGTCCTCACACCTCCGCAAACGCACACCTGGGGGTATGGACGGGTTCATTTGAGCAGGAGGACCTGGCCCACTTTCCTGGTCCCTCTTCAGGCCCCAGAGCAGAGGGCCATGCCCAGGGACCCCTCACAGCTCCTCTCCTGAGACACAGTGCTCCTCCTGGCGACCTCCCTGCAGGCAGTGGGGTTGGCACTCGGGCCTCCCCTGCGACGTGGTCACCGGGGGGCCTGCAGTCAGTGGTCTCTCGGAGGCTGCCAGGAGGACTCACGTGATCTAGCACCTGGGAGGTGCCTGGTCCTGCTTCCAGCATCATGCGCCCGACTCCCAGTTTGGTGGCTGAAGAGGAAGACATGACAAAACTGTCATGTCATAGTGATCGCGATTGTCCCGGAAGTCGCATCCGTTCTTGCTCACTGGGGTTCTCTTACAGCCCATGCACGAGAAGGGCCACTGGGCAGCCTCTGCTAGCACTCATGAAGCCAGAG
>PVJC01031914.1:0-20289 GCA_004026665.1 Murina feae | reverse complement strand
AAGAGCTTGCTTTCCCGCTCCCCAGTGGCCCCCAAAGGGCCTGGGGAGCTGCCAAGCAGGCCACCGACTCTTTCCCACTCACCGGTCCCCTGCTGCCTTCCTTTCCCACTTCCCGGTGCTGCCAAGGGGTCTGGGGAGCTGCCAAGCAGGACCCTGGCCCCTGCAGCCTTGCTTTCCCACTCCCCGGTGCCTCGCAAAGGGCCTCGGCAGCTGCCAAGCAGTCTGAGACCGCCCCGCTGCCTCTTTCCCACTTCCCAGCCCGCCACCTTGCTTTCCCACTTCCTGGTGCCCTGCAAGGAGCCTGGGAAGCCCTCCAAGCAGGCTGCCGACCCCCTGCCGCCTCTTTCCCACTCCCCGATGCCCCTCCAAGGGCCTGGGAAGCCCACCAAGCAGGCTGCCGACCCCCTGCTGCCTCTTACCCGCTTCCCAGTGCCCTCCAACCCTGCCGGGTCCTGGGTCCTGCACTGTCCCGCCCTGCAGCTGCTCTGTGCACTCGGGAGGTCCCTCAGCCCGGCCTGTGCACTCTCGCAGTCTGGGACCCCTCGGGGGTATGTCCACCTGCTGGCGTGCCTGACCAGCCTGGGTGAGGGGCTTTAAAGCTGCCCACAGCTCCCATTGCCCAACGTCCCAGCAAGGCCGGCTAGACGCAGGTTTCCTATAATCGATGCTGTTCCTTTAAGGCGAGGCCTCACCTCTCGGCTTCTATAATGAAACAATTGTTACACTTAATTGTTGCAGGTAGTTTCGCTCTTGCTCCTGCTGCAACGGACGCTGCCTAAACGTTTACTCAGGTCTGGACGCTGCCTAAACGTTTACTCAGGTCCGTGAGTGGCGGCCGCCATGTTGGCTAGGCTAATTTGCATACAGCCGTTCTGATTGGCTGTGGGCACCCCAGAGAAATGGTTAATTTTACTATTCCGCTTTTATTAGTTTAGATATCTTTTCAATTATAAAATATACGTTAATTGGAAAGTATGTTTACAAAAATACATAGTAAAAGCCACTCTTGACCAAATCCCTAAACTACCACTAAGAGTTTGGGTTCTACGTCTTCATATTCTTTATCTTCTATGTTATCCTATATAATAAAAGGGTAATATGCAAATTGACCCTAACAGGAGAACAACTGGGAATGACTGGTCACTATGACACACTGATCACCAGGGGGCAGACGCTCAATGCAGGAGCTGACCCCTGGTGGTCAGTGCACTCCCACAGAGGGAGCTCTGCTCAGCCACAAGCCAGGCTGACAGCTGTCAGTACAGCGGTGGTGGTGGGAGCCTCTTCTGCCTCTTCAGGAGCGCTAAGGATGTCCAACTGCAGCTTAGGCCTGCTCCTCGCTGGCATGTGGACATCCCCCAAGGGCTCCTGGGCTGCCAGAGGGATGTCTGACTGGCAGCTTAGGCCTGATCCCCTGGGGAGCAGGCCTAAGCCAGTAGGTGGACATCCCCTGAGGGGTCCCAGACTGCCAGAGGGCACAAGCCGGGCTGTGGACCACCCCCCCCCCCCCAGTGCACAAATTTTTGTGCACTGGGCCTCTAGTATATATTAACATATTTCACTATTATATGCTTTTTTTTCCAAACTATAAGTTAAAGTTTAATAGAAAATTACACAGGCTGGCCGGCAAGGCTCAATGGTTGAGCGTCAGCCTATGAACCAGGTCACAGTTCGATTCCCGGTCAGGGCATATGTTTGGGTTCCACACTTCATCCCCAATGGGGCATGAAGGGGGCAGCCAATCAATGATTCTCCCCCGACCCTTTTTTTACTGTTACATGCACTTGCTGTAGTTAACACCCTGTATATGTATTTTTGTATATTTTGCGTTAAGGATTTCTACAAAATGCCTGGGGGAATTAAATATTTTTATTTCATAAATTTATATTCCCACCAATTCCTTTTTTAAAAAATATATTTTATTTATTTTTTACAGAGAGGGAGATGGATAGAGAGTTAGAAACATCAGTGAGAGAGAAACATCCATCAACTACCTCCTACACACTCCCCACTGGGGATGTGCCCGCAACCAAGGTACATGCCCTTGACCGGGATCAAACCTGGGACCCTTGAGTCTGCAGGCCGACACTCTATCCACTGAGCCAAACCGGTTAGGGCCCCACCAATTCTTTTAGTTAAAAAAGCAGCAGAGAAGTACTAAAGGCAGTGGAAGCCAGAGGTCTGGGTTTGAGGCCTGCTTTGGCTATTTTTGGTTGGGTAGTTACGGGCGTCTCATCTACAGACAATTAGGCAATGCAGACAAAGCACTTGACAGAGCCAGGCACACAGATATTGCTGAAAATTATTTAAATGCAATCTTTTAATACCTACAGATATGCATCAACAGTTTTTATACAGCCATTGTCTCACAAATTGGTTACTTCCTTCATATTAGCAATGTCCCAAGTGTGAATTCTAATCCAAATTCAAGGACTTCCAGAAAGTTCAATGTATGAGGCCTGGCCTCTGTGGCTCAGTTGGTTGGAGCATCATGTGTACAACAGAAGGTGGCAGGTTGGATTCCTGGTCTGGGCACATACACAGGTTGTGGGTTCCATCCCCCTTTAGGGCATGCAGGAGGCAGCTGATCTGTGTTTCTCTCTCTCCCTCCCTCTTCCTTTCTCTAACAATAAGTTCCATTTAGGAAAGGGATCCTAAGAACAAGCTGAGCTCTTCAGAGTCAGCTTTGTATTGTGTGGTTTGAGTGCCCTTTGGGGGGAGCTAGACAGCGCAGGCACATGCAGGCTGCGCCGTGTCCTCCCTCCGTGTGGCTGCAGACCTGTCAGAAGTGAGAGGGTGGAGGAAGTCCTGTGGTTTCAGATCCCCTTCCTTGAGGAAAGGCCTCCCGCCACCCCGGAAGGGACTGCACTCCAACCCAGCCCCACAGGGCTATCGGTCTCCACATCTTTTTAATGTTGGAATTGAAAGCAGAAACTGACTCCTCCCTCTCCCTTGTTCATCAGTTGTTGAGTGTGGCCCTCCTGATGACCTACCCCACGGCCGAGTGGAGTACCTCACGGGTTCTGAGGTGACCACATACGAAGCTGTGATTCAATACCGCTGTAATGAGGCCTTCTACACAATGGCAAGGGGTGATGGTAAGCTCGCTGCTCCAAGCTGGGGGGTAGGGGTGCTGCTTGGAACCGAAGCCCTCACCATGTGAAAGGAACTCTAGCCAACATTTTGGCCAAGGCTAGACAAAATATTAAAAGGCACTTCTCCCACCAGCTAAGTGAAATATTACAGCTGAAGTGACTTTAATGTCAATTTGCAAGAATCTGAAAACAGATCTTATCTAGTAAATGACTACTACAAACACACAATATATTCCAAATGGTTTAATTTAACAAGTCAAAACCTTATCATTAAGCACTTGAGATCTTGATACATATTCAAGTTACACATCTAAAAGGTTTCCACTTTGCAAGCAAACATGGTAATGCAGAGACCTCCTATTTAGGAAATCATGTAAAATGGTTATTCAGACTCCTCTATTTCCCACCGATGCTCAAGAAATCAACATTTTTAAGGGGGTATTCAAGCAAACGACAACCACCCTATACATGCAGTTAAACGTTGTTGCTTTTCCAATGATTTGCAGGTAAATATGTGTGTGAGGCTGATGGATTCTGGACGAGCTCCAAAGGAGAAAAATCACTCCCAGTCTGTGAGCCTGGTAATGGATACATTTATACAAGAGATTCCTAATTTATGGAAAGTAGGATGGGTGGAGACGATAGGCAGAGCTTTAGCTGTGGTAGGCAGAAATGTAACGTCGGTACTTGGCTCTTAGACCAAGTTATTATTTCCAAATAATACGTCCTCATTATCCCCTTTCCATGTGGAGTGGTTGTTAGGTGCTGACTGCATCAGTCATTTGATTATTTTGGCTTTACAACTAGGCAGGCATAAAAAATTAAATGATTTTTTAAATTATCTTGAACCATTTATACATTTATAAACTTAAGTTCCTCTGTTGTTACTTTTCTTCACTGTTAAAAATGCTATTAAAACCCAAAGCTAATAACTTCATTATTTCCCTAAGCAATTGTTTTCAATGACATCTAGTCTTTAAACATTAATGCAATTTGCCTTTTAATAGTACTTAAATTTTTTTTTTACCAGAATTGGCTCTGAAGATATAGTTGAGTAGATATTAAAAAAATCAGAAAGGTAATAATATATTCATTACCCCTGTGTTATTTGGCTTAAATTAGTTATTTGATTTTAGCTGACACCACATTTACAAGTTTCAATGCAAGTATTCTGCCACAATAGGAAACATTGGTACATTAATGTGTATTTCTGTAATAATACAGAGTAAAACTTGGTGTTTGAAAGAATCAACTAGATGACAAATAATTTCTGACCCTGAAGGTTCCTGGCTATAGCTGCGACATTCTAATTTGTAAAACATTTAAACGTTCAAAAGTCAAATTAATTTTGCCAATCTGATGACAGTGACTGACCGAGTTCCTGCTTTCACAGAACTACATGGTGAACGCCCCATTTAAAGTGGGATAACAGAAGCCATGAAAGGTTATTTCCTTCCACTTCCTATTCACATCACCCAATGCGTCAGTTCAACCAGTTCCCGCTTGCTCTATAAATAACCCCAAGTGTGTAGACTTCTTTTTCCCCCCAAAACAAATATAGCTTCTAAAAGGAATTTTACCCACCTCATTTTCTGAGGAGCTAAGAACTACCCACTGGGTCTTTGAACTGCGCTGTTTTAAGGGTAGCCTCACCTGCCTGGTGAGCACCCACTGATTTAGGCGATACCATTTTGGGTCGACATGAAATATTAACAAGTCCAAAGTGGTGAGTAGAGAATAGCACTGGTTTCTACAAAGGCTCTGTCTGCTTCTCTCCCCAGTTTGTGGAATATCAGCCCGCACAACAGGAGGTCGGATATATGGAGGGCAAAATGCAAAGCTTGGTGATTTTCCTTGGCAAGTCCTGCTGTTAGGCGATACCACAGCAGCAGGTGCACTTTTGTATGACAACTGGATCCTAACGGCTGCTCACGCTGTATATGAGCAAAAAGACGCCGCCTCCTCCCTGAATATTCGAATGGGTGCCCTGAAGAGGCTGTCGCCTCATTACACACAAGCCTGGGCAGAGGCCATTTTCATCCATGAGGGCTACAGGCATGGTGCTGGTTTCGATAACGACATAGCGCTGATTAAACTGCAGAACAAAGTTGCCATCAACAGCAGCATCATGCCTGTCTGCTTGCCAGGAGAAGCAGCGGAATCCTTCATGCGGACAAACGACATTGGCACTGTATCCGGATGGGGGTTAACCCAAAGGGGTTTCCTCGCTAGAAGCCTGAAGTTTGTTGACATACCAGTTGTCGACCATCAAACATGTGTTGCTGCCTATGAACAGAAGCTGCGTCCAGGGGCAAAGGTAACTCACAACATGCTTTGTGCTGGTGTGGAGAGTGGGGGCAAGGACAGCTGTGGAGGTGACAGTGGAGGGGCATTAGTGTTTCTCGACAATGAGACACACAGGTGGTTTGTGGGAGGAATAGTGTCCTGGGGCTCCGATAATTGTGGGGAAGCACAAGTGTATGGGGTCTACACAAAAGTCATTAACTATATTCCCTGGATCAAGAAAATAATTAATAACTTTTAATGTGTATGTTTTCAATCAGTAATTCCTTTTAGAAATGCCTAAATGTAAGAGATCTCAGCAGCAATGTGACCTAAGGAACACTAGTACAGCCACTGTCACCCGCCCACCCAAAAGCCAAAACGGAACTGCAGCGAGAGGCTGGCCAGTGCTCCACTCTTCCCACTGCGGGCAAGGGGGTGTCAACCACAGTGATGCCCGTCGTTGCCGCAGCAACAGAAACTCATTGGTCAGGTCAGCACTGCATGACTTACAAAGCCCAGTACCTTTTTGTACTGGCTTTTTAAAATTGAATTTCTGGAAAGTGCCAGGACATTCTCTTTGAGTATTTTTTGACTTATTCTTATTGATCCCTAAGAGAGTTTTATGTATCATAGCAGTATTGGTTCAGGATAACCTTGAATCATGGATTTTTGTAGATGAACTGGAAACATCAATACTTTAGTCTAGATGCTAATTTCCATGTTAAAAACCAGTATCACAAAAACAGTGATGTAATTTTGCACTTATCAAACTGGTAGACAAAATGCACACGGAGTAGCACTATTCACATTGTCAAAGACAACACAAATTTTCTAAAGGTAAATTTTGCAATGTATTTCAAAAGCCTTAAAAGCATGCATGGTCTTTAACCTAGTAATTCTAATGCTAAGAACTTAATTTAGCCATGCTCCCAGCACTTGGAAATAACCCAAATAATGTTCAAATTCAGAAGACAATGGAATTAAATGTGGCATTTCCGTAAGATGAAATGTGACACCAGAAGTAAATAGTGGTACGATAGATAAATGTTTTTTTTTTCCTTCTTAGGATGAACATGTAAAACAGGGTCACACTTAGCCAAACAATAGATCACAGATCACACAACACCTGAGTATAGAACCTGAATACACAATTAAAAGCTATTGTCCTAGTACTCACAACAAGTTATTCTAATTATCACATGTATCTTCCAAATTGAGTAGTTAACTTCTTTTTCCTAAGGGCAAAATTTAAGCTCTAACTTAATCTTAAAAAAGATGTAATAGCTAACATCTAACAACGCTTTTCATTCTAGCCAGAGTTACCATTGTATTTAAAAATTGTGAGTTTTGCCCTAATTTCTCTTGTGCATATATAGTACAACTTCTTGAGACTCACTTGTTAAAGCTAACTTTACAGCATCTGTGTCACATATAAAAAGGAAACTGTGTTTTTCCAGTAAGACTCCAGACACTAAACTGGTGGCAACAAAAATTTTTATTCAACTGGTTCAAAAAATGTTTAGAATGAATGCATTTAGATGACCAAGTAGACTTTAAAAACAAATCTTTGCCAAATAGTTTACTTCTAAACTTCAAAAAAAAAATTTAGGATAGAATTAAATGCCCATAGCTATGTATTACCACAAACATATTAACAGAAGGCTACTCAACACTGAGAGCCTTGCAGAGCAGTCACTAGGCTTACACAGGTGTAAAGAGGGATTAAAACCATGCCATTGACAAGTGAACTTACCCCTGGGCTCCTTGAAGGCTTGTCAGTTTAGTCTTTGGAGGTCCCCGAATACCATTTTAAGTGTTACCATGTTACTGCTGCTGAGTAATAGTGCAAGTGCTAAAATGCAAAATTCAGATGGTACAGGGTTTGGAAATCATGCAATTTAGATGCAGAAAAAAAAAAAATTAAACAAGAGCCTTTTTACAGAGGAAACTGAATAATGAAACAATGTAGCGATCACAAGTCTAAAGGATGACTTCACTTATCAAAGTTTAAAACATGTAACTTGCAAAAGTCCTATTTATCATAATCTAATTCGACAAGGGCATAGGTAACTGTCCACACAAGAACTGCTCCACATTTCCACTAGCAAACAAGCTCGGCTCTCACAGCAGTAGTTATAGGAAAGCACAAGGATCAACACATTATTGCTGTTACATACTTCACCACGCATCGTGAGAGTCTGATCCGAGTTTTGTAAACAATTTTGTGCAGCAGGACTATTTCCCCCGCCTTGGGAGGACAAAGCCCAGTTCACTTAATACTTTCACAGACAACCTGCCACACCCTGACAGTTCTTAAAGCTATCAAGCTTCTTAATGGATTTCAGGCACAAGATAATTTGTGGTTTCTTCTTTTATCCCCATTGCAATTAATTCCACTTTTCAAATACCAAACTAAAAGGGCGCTAATATTCCCTTTCAATTGATATGCTTTGCTACAAAGCATTTAAAAAGAATTAACACTGTTTTGCCCACTACCCCAAATAAGATTATTGTTAGGAGGCATGATTTCCCAATGGAGATTTATACAGGCCATGTAAACAGAACATCACCCAAATGCACAGAGGCACTAAGGATAAGCTGGAGGGCACTGGTTACCATTTTAGGTGCGGACACCCAGACTTATTAAAAGATAGGTTTAAAAAGAAAAAAAACACAAAAAACTTTTCACTTTGGACAATGCAAGAACAAATAGCAATGAAGTCTGGGTATCAGGTGTCAATGCATGACAGGTGATGAATCCATTTGACTTGAGACAACTTTTCAAATAAGTTTATTTGAAGCAAAATAAACTATTGCCAAGAAACTTTATGAAAGTTCCATCTCAAAAGGGTCAAAAAAAGGGGAATTAACTGCTATGAATTCTTTGCATTCAGGGCTGCAAAACAAAGACACATATTATTTAAATCAGTTTTATTTAAGAATTTCCAACATTGACAACTCTTATAAAAAGCATCCAAGCACAGGACACAGAACTGCAGCAAACAGCATTCTTAGGGGTGGCTGACAGACATCAGAACGCCCACCCTTCTTTGAGACACCCCCAGCTCACTGGTGAGCTCTGCTTCCAAGTACTCCTGCAAAGCACGCCTCAAGCTCAGTCCATGTTCTCAACCCACCAGCTCCAGTTCACATGACCACACTTACAGATCAGTACAGAAGGGAACACACACCATACAGCATTCACAGCAGTTGACGAAGGGATAGGGGGATACAAGTATCGTTTCACTTAACACATTCAACTAATGTGGGTTGTCTAGGAACAAAACTCACTTCAAGTCTTCCAACAGATGTGGATGTCCTTTGAATGCAAGAAACATTCGTACGTTATTTGCTATCATTGCTCTCTGCACACTCTCTCACCAAAGCCACAGGATGGAGAGACACATCTCGCCAAGTTAAAAAATATCCATTTTGCACCACCGTCTCTGCACGCGCTCTCTCCTTTTCTCGCTCATACTAGCCTTTCATGCCTCGGCACCACCATCAATCCCACACAAGGTTTCAAAAGTTCAAACAGCCTTCTGGTTCCATATCACAGCCTTGCGTTCATAGCGTTGATACGACTCCATGAAATAAAGAGTAGCGGATAAAAATGGGACACCCACCGTCAAAGACGCAGCCTGTGCAGTGTGATGACGGAATCTTGAATGAGAAAGCATGTAGACAGAAGTATTCCTACGGCAGAATAGTTACAGCACTACTTTCAGGGAAGTGCTTCTTCCATAAACATTTGAAATGAGATGAACTGCAGAGATTAAATGAAGGCTTCATATTGTACTTTTGCATATGAACGGAGACAAGTGTTAAACAAAAACAAAAGAACCAAACACTGTGACACCATTACCTCCAAAAAGGAGATATTCCCAAGGAAAAAATCCATATGGTGGGGTTCAAATGAAAAGAAAAGAATGTAGTTCTAATTAATGGTCTCCATTTTGAACATGCAAAGAATTCACTTGACGAGTCCAGGGATAAGATACTACAGGAGAAACCTTTTGATATCAATTGTAGTGTGTTGGTTTACCAATCAGGCAAACAGCAGTTCACTTTCAAACACTCAGTATTTCAACCCTTTATGTAACAAAACTTATAAAATTCCTTTAATTCTTCCTCTTTTTCTAAAGAAAAATGTCAAAAATACTGCTGAATATACTCCACACTGAACAAACCAATTCTGAAAATTCTTAGTACATGTGTATTTTACAATATACTTACCATGAGTTTAGAAAAATTTGAATTCCCACCAGTCTATGCAACCAACCGTCATCACTGTCTACATTCCCCAGCTGGAAGGTTTAGAATCCATGCTGGAGCCAAAGCCTCCATTAAAACCACTGCCTGACCCTGCATTCGAAGCTGATCCCCACCCAATTGCTGCCCCTGAATTAGAACCGCTGTAAGAGTTGTTTCCAGACCCAAAGGCCTGGTTCGGCTCCCTCTGCATGTTGCCTTGGCTTTGGTTGTTCCCTGACGGGCCTGACTGGCTCTGCTGACTGGCTAACATGCCCATCATACCCCAGCTGCTCTGCAGCGCCGCCTGGGCTGCAGCCATCATCGCGGGGTTAATGCTGAAAGCACCGAAGTTCATCCCTCCGCCCATGTTACTACCTTGGTTATTTCCCAAGCCAGCTCCGCCCCCTCTACTGTTACCAAATCCACCCTGATTCCCAAAGCCACCTGGATTACCACCAAATCTTCCACTTCTTTCTAACTGTCTATTGCTATTGTGCTTAGGTTCAGCATTGGATATATGTACGCTGATTCCTTTAATGATCAAGTCCTCTCCACAAAGAGACTGGGCAACCTATAAGAAAATAAGGGGTGTAAATAAAGGCGATTAAACCACTGACTTGTACTTCAAAATAGCAATAAAACTTAGATTTCAAGCCATTATCTAAATTGAAGCAAAAATAAACAATGAATACTCATTTCATTTAAACTCAAAATAATAGCCTTTAGCTTTAGTAATGGCAGCAAGAATTTTTCAGTTTATTTTCTAAAGATATATACACTCTTGGTTAAACACCACATACTGAAAGGTATTAAAAAGTTTATCACAGATATCTAGGTCCATACACCCTGCACAACTTACAAGGGCAGAACGCTTATTACGGATGGCAGTTAGCTGGATGGGAAAAGTTCAAGAGAAACTGCCCAATTAGCTGGGAGAACATTTTTAAAGAGAAAAATACCTGATCGTCTGCAAACGTGACGAAGGCAAAAGCCCGGAACGGTTTGGGAATGAAGACGTCCACCACTTCCCCGTACTGGCAGAAGAACTGCCGCAGCTCGTCAGCCGTCATGTCCTCTGTGCAACGACCAACGAACACCTTTCTGCTTCTCAGAGGCTCATCTGGGCTTTGCTGAGCAAATTCAAAGGCAGGAGCAACAATCGGAAACAGCTCAGGAGCAGTGGAAAAGGATGCAACACAACCTATTGGCCTTTACCTCAGGTGAGTCATTAAAATAAGTACATTTTTATTTTTTTGCATTAGCACTCCTCCTTCTCGTAAGACTTCAATGACAAATGCAGCTGTAAAGTTTTAAGTTCATGAAAGTATATTTGGGTCTAGGAAAGTCAATGACTAATCAATGTCCTGGCAGAAAATGATCATGTTCCAAACAAGCAAGTCTTGCTTGGAATGAGTTAGGTTTCTGTGACAGGTTACTGCACTCTGATCACCTTCATGTTTTAACACGTAAGATTGTTGACATAGTTTAGTTTAGAGGGATATTAAACTAAATATCTCAAACAGCCATGAAATACTCAGCATGCATTAAGGTCCCAGGGCTTTAACCAGCCAAGAGATTTCAAGAAAACATCCTGACTCTACTTTCCAAGTGTATTTAACACTTTATTTTAAAGTGTCTTCTATAGGAAGTTTGTCAGCAAAAGTTCCCAAAGCAGAAATAAAAAAGGCAAAAAAGCAAACAAATAAAAAAGAGCAAAGTACCTTAGAATTAGGAAGTTTACAGTCACACCACCGTCCATCTATCATATGTCTCTGTGACATTACTTTCACCTGGGTTTCATATTCCGTAAATCGAACAAACCCAAACCCTTTTGAATGACCAGTTTTAATATCTTTCTTGACCTAGAAAAAAAATCATTTAAATTTACTAAAACCACGCAGACACATAACCAAATGAGAAATTCCTTGACAATGTGAATGGCTTCAACTGGATGCAGTGGCTTAATTAAAATTTAAACCAAATTATTCTTGTGTAAAAACCCCAAGAATAAATCTATGTGGAATTTAGATCCTGCTTATAGCAGAATAATACTCTTTTACATATCAGAATTTCAACAAAGTGTTTTAGAATGCAAAGATAAACTACATATAATGTTTACGAATATTAAATTAAAAATACTGTCTGTTGAACATGAACATGGAGTGTCACTAAAACAGGAATTCTGGGTGCTCATTCACCCAGAAAAAGAAAAACTGTTAAAGGAAATCAGTTTACCTGGACCATAAGAACTTCTCCAAAGGTACTGAAATATTCCTTTAGATCCTGCTCAGTTGTCTTCCACGGGAGGCCCAACACTATTAAGTCAGATGTTTTCTGGACCGCTCTTTTCACTTTCACTGCTGATGAAGCATCTGTTTCATCCATTTTCCTTTTGTTATCTAAACAAAATGAGCAGAAACCTTTCAGAACTCTTCACGTAACACGTCGCCTCCTTATCTAGGAGCGAGAAGCAAAAAGAGTCTAAGAACATAAAGATGTTTCGACTTTTGGGCAAAGAGTAATGTCAGCTCTCAAAGACAGAATCAAGGACTGAGTGGTGGAGGTGCTTTTCTCACACCTCTGGTTTTGTAGTGTCACAGGATTACAGTGTCGATCTCCCCTCTCAGAAGGCATATCAAAACATAAATAATTCTACTTCATCTGACTTTGAAATACATCGGGGGGGAAAAAAATAGGTTAAAAGGGAGTAATTACCATCTTTTTTGCCTAGTAAATGTATTTGCTTAATAATTTTTAAAAAAATTTATTGATTTTTTACAGAGAGGAAGGGAGGACAGAGAGTTAGAAACATCGATGAGAGAGAAACATCGATCAGCTGCCTCCTGCACACTCCCCATTGGGGATGTGCCCGCGACCCAGGCACATGCCCTTGACCGGAATCGAACCTGGGACCCTTCAGTCCGCAGGCCGACGCTCTGTCCACTGAGCCACACCGGTCAGGGCTAACACGGACATTTTTGTGTGTGTGTGTATATATATATTTTAAATATATTTTATTGATTTTTTTACAGAGAGGAAGGGAGAGGGATAGAGAGTTAGAAACATCGATCAGCTGCCTCCTGCACACCTCCCACTGCGGATGTGCCCGCCATCAAGGTACATGCCCTGGACCGGAACCGAACCCTGGACCCTTGAGTCCGCAGGCCGACGCTCTACCCACGGAGCCACACCGGTCAGGGCTCACACGGACATTTCTGAACAACTGCAGGTTCCCGGCGAAACTGCGAGGAAGGCGGCGATGCACACGCGCAGCTTCCCGTGCCCCGCGGTGACAAAGGCCCGGCCTCGCCGACGCGTCGCTGTCCAACCAGCAGGGCAACACGGGCTCAGGCACCGACAGGCACGCGTCCGCGTTCACAGGTTCTGTAACCTGCCGTGTCCGCCCCCTTACGCCAGCCTAACGGGGACGGTTAAGGAGACGCCGGGGTTCCGGCAGGCGCTGCTCCAGGCGGAGGGGCCACGCACCTTTGGGGTAGTTGACCACGTACACCAGGTTGCCCCAGCCCGCGTCCGGGGCGTGCAGGATGCCCTCCACCAGCCGGACGCCCCTCATGCACTGCGACACGGGGTTCCGGTAGCGCAGCCCGCAGGCCCCCGGGAACTGGGCCGTGACCGTGGACAGCAGCACCGTCCCGTCGTCCTCCGAGGGGATCTCGATGGGCTCGTCGTTCTCATCCTCCGTGACCCGAATGTATTCCGACATCTTCCCGTTTCCTTCGATGGGAGAGAGGGGAGACGAGTGACCGCCGCGTGCGGGCAAGGCGCCACCGCCCTCGCCGCCCGGGTCCCAGGCAGGCTGCCCGCGGAACGGCAGGCGGCGCGGATGGAGACGCCCACCCACGCGGGACGCCGGCGGGGCCCCGCCTGCCGGGCACCTGGCGCTGCCACGGGGAGGCCCGCGGTTCCGGGCGGCACGCTGGCTCCCGGAGCCCGGGGAGACCCTCGGCGGGGGGCGGCGGGGCCCATGGCGAGCCCCTAGGACAGCGCTGAGCAGCTGGGTGTCAGGGCCCGGCCTGCGCGGCGAGCCAGGTGAAGGGGACCCACAGGGAAGGCGGCGGGGCCCTCGCGACCGGAGCCCCAAGGCCGCCGCCTCCCAGAAGCCCGTACGTGACAGCGGAGGTCGGAGCGGCCCGCGGGGACCCAGGACGCCAGGCCTGAGCGGGCAGTGCCCCCCAGGTGCCCAGGCCCGGCCAGATCTCGGCTCGGGCTGCGCTCCGACCCCGCTGACAGCCGGGCCGGGCCGGGCGGGGGCCGCAGCCGCTGAGTCCATCCCCGGGCAGCCCGGGCCGGAGCCGAGGCGCCCGGGCCGTCCTTAGTGAGACGCGGCCGCGACTCACCCGCTAGGCCGCTGACAGGAGGCCCGACAGGGAGACTCAAGCGGCCGGAATCCCAGCAGCAGCCCAGCGACCGCTACGCTCCCACAAAATGGCGCTGGGGCCGCCTCCTCCGCCCGACGGCCGTCGCCGCGCCCACGGCTGCCCGGTTGGAGGGGCAGCACGCCGCTCGGAGACGCTACGACCCGCTCCCCGGAGAGCAAGCCCTGCCTCTTGGGAACCGTGTCAGATAGAAAAGAGGAAAAGGCTAAAAATGGACAAGCGCCTGGGTCAGAAAATCTAAAAAGTGGGAAAATAGGGGTGCGTGGGTTGTCAACTCCCCCCGCGCGGCGGGACAGATGGTATCGCCCAACCAACCGCCAGCCCGGATCCCGGCCGGAAAGTGCGCGAGACTAGCGCGGGGCGGGAGCCGGGAAGGGGGCGGGGCCCGGAGTGGGGGCGGGGCCTAGAGGGGCGGGGAGGGCCTGGAGGGCGGGGCGCGGGGGGGTCCCTGTACCTCCTGACCTTCGCGCAGCTACAAGGGCAGCAGAGGCCAGGACGCTCTTGTCTACAAGTCGGGCTGGGCGTGTCCCCTTCGCCCTCCCACAGCCAAACTCCAACCTGGAAAGAATAACTTTAACATGATGGCAACCGTAGCGCGTGCTCTGCACCAGGTGCCTTAACTAGCAAGTTAATAACTTTTACATGATAGCAACGGTAGCGCCTGCTCCGCACCAGGTGCCTTAACTAGCAAGTGCTGTAGCACATATTCCCCCTGCAGCCTTGCGAGGTGAGTGCTGTTGATGCGATCCGCATGTGCAGAAGAGAAAACGGAGGCGCAGGGAGGTGAAGTATCTTGCATAAGGTCGCCCAGGTGGCGGACTTGGGGTTTGAGCCCCAACCTTAATGCTAATGCGTTCTCGCTGCTGGCCTCCAACAGTGGTGTTGGACTTCACCCATTGGACACACCTGTTTGTTTCACATTTCGGGAACCAGTGGGTGTTTTCAGTGCCAGTTCCACTGACGAGGTGTCCTGGTTTAACTGGCAGCAGTATTAATTTCGTAGAATACGGATGGATCCGCTTCCATGAGATGTAGTAATACCCAAGTGCTCTCTCTTTATGCGTTAACTCATTTGATTCTCAGAGCAGCGCTATGACGTAGATGCCACTGTTACCATTCCTGGTTTATGGATGAGGAAATCCACGTACAGAGATGAGACAACCCTGCCCAAGCTCAGCGGGCTGGTGAATGGTGGAGCTGGGATTGGAACCAGGCAGCCTGGCTCTCTAGTGGGTGCCTCCTGCCTCTTTACAGTCTCCTAGGGAATCAGTACTAAGTCCTTCAAGTCCATCTCTGATGCCTGCTGTTCATGTTAACCAATTTGTGCCTGTTTAGGGAGGTTGGGAGGAGAGAGTAGAGGCATTCAGAATGCATGACCTTCACCTGTCCCCAGGGGTAGCCCTGCCTCTAGGGGACATGGCTGGACAGATGGTCCCTGATGGTCATTCATGTTTCAAAACATTGGCCAAAGCAGGGAGGTCTGTGTCATGTCAATCCACCCAGTTATTTGGGGGAAGAAATCAGTTTTAAAAAATAAATTTTATTATTGATTTTTTAGAGAGGAAGGGAGAGGGATAGAGAGTTAAAAACATCGATCAGCTGCCTCCTGCACACCTCCTACTGGGGATGTGCCCGCAACCAAGGTACATGCCCTTGACTGGAATCGAACCCGGGACCCTTCAGTCTGCAGGCCGACACTCTGTCCACTGAGCCAAACCAGTCAGGGCTATTTGCATTTTTTCAGAAGAAGAAACTGAGGCCTGGAAGCCACGTGACTTGCCTGAGGTCACATATTCGCCCAGCCTAGAAATTCCTGTCCCAGTTTTACCAAACCCTGAAGCTCTGCTCCACCCACCTCCCTGGGCGTTTCTCTGTGACAGGACTGAGGCTGTGGCGTTTAGTGTGGGCAGCTCTGTGGGGACCCGGATGCCTGCCGCAAGTGGGCAGAGCTGGGTGTGCGGAAACTGGAGAAGGTCACGCAGGGACAAAACCACAGAGGCTGCCCCTTCTCCCAGAAGTTTTCAGGGGAGTTGGGAAGACGGGAAAACCCAATCTAGAAGATGTAATGTTCTTCAGGAAGAGAATCAGTGAGGCCCGAGGGAGGCTCCCAGCTGAGTGCCTCCGGGTTCCGCCCTACGGGGCTGATGGTCCACCGTTCGTGTTTTGTAAGTTCTCTCGGTTTGTTTGCTTGCTGGTTCACATCCCTTACACAGGAAGCCCAGAGGTTGTGAGGGGGCCCCAAAGTATCTGTTCTCACTCATCTCCTCTCTTCTGAGCATTTATTAAATGCTTTCTGGAGATGATGGGTCAGAAAGATTAAAAAAATTTTTTTTAATATATATTTTATTGATTTTTTTCCAGAGACGAAGGGAGAGGGATAGAGAGTTAGAAACATCGATCAGCTGCCTCCTGCACACCCCCCCCTGGGGATGTGCCTGCAACCAAGGCATATGCCCTTGACTGGAATCGAACCTGGGACCCTTTGGTCCGCAGGCTGACGCTCTATCCACTGAGCCACGCCGGTCAGGGCAAGGCAGGAAGGTTTTGCTGAGGGTGTACGCCTTATCCAGCGCTGTGCTAAAACTCCAGTGTAAAGACGGACAAGGGAAGTGAGAGCCAGCCGAGGATGGAGGACCGTCCCAGGAGGCATAAAGCACATGGGCGCTGTGCGGGGGCAGATGCTCAGGGACGAAGGGGCTCCCCCACATCTCTCTTTGCAGGGGGAGCGGGGGATGGCCTGGATTTCCGCATGAGGATAAGGATTCTCAGCTGGAAAGAAAAGGTCCTGGACAGAGAGCCAGGGTGGGTAACATCCCATACGCTACCTGGTCCAGTCTTCTTAAAAAGTCCGCATCTTGGATGGGGAGACTGTTCTAGAATTTAAAAGATTTAAAAACACAGTAGTCAAATGCAATATGTGAAACTTAATTGGATGTTGGTTCAAGAAAATAGCTATAAAGACATATTGGGGAATAATTGTGGAAATTTGAATATGGACTTGATATTAGGAAATAATTGTTCATTTTTTTTGGATGTGACAAGGGTATTGTGAGTAGGTAGGAGAATGTCCTTGTTCTTAGGAGATGCAGGTTGAAGTATTTAGGGGTGAAATGCCATGACCATTGCAACTTACTTTGAAGTGGTTCAGCAAAAAAAAAAAAGAGGGCTGAATAGATAGATAGATAGATAAAGCAGATGTGGCAAAACAACAACAATTGTTTCATTAAAGTAGTTGCTATGCTGATGTTCATTGTACTGTTACCCAATGTTAACATAGTTTGAAATTTTTCAAAATAAAAAGTTTAAACATTAATTGTCAAAGAGAACTAGAAAAATCACCATTTTGCAACCATTCTAGTAATAATGAATTCAGCAAGAGTCATCAATAGATTCTTTTTAAAAAAATATTTTTATTGATTTCAGGAAAGGAAAGAGAAAGAAAGAGAGAGAGAGAGAGAGAGAGAGAGAGAGAGAGAGAGAGAGAAACATCCTATATAATAAAAGGGTAATATGCAAATTGACCAGAACAACCACTTGACCACTCACTGTGAGGTGCACTTGACCACCTCTTGGTCCCTTTCAGCAGCCGGCAGGCTCTGACCACGCGATGGCCAATGGGGAACCGGAGGTGGGTGGCGGGGGACATGGGTGGCACTAGGCCAAGGCTCCCACCCCACCAGTCGCCTCACACACAGAGGGCAACCTGCAGTGGGGGTGGGGTCAGGGAGCAGGTGGAAACAACTGAACTCTTGGTCCCCTCCCCTGGCCATCAGGCTCCGATCACCCGATGGCGAAGGAAGGACCGGGATGGGTGGTGGCAGGGGGCAGGGTTGGCTGCAGGCAGCCAGGGAAGATGGCCCTGATCACAGGCCAGGCCTAGGGACTGTACCTGTGCACAAATTTCATGCACTGGGCCTCTAGTCAATGATGAAGGACAATCATTGATCAGCTGCCTCCTGCACACCCCACACTGGGGATTGAGCCCGCAACCCGGACATGTGCCCCGACCGGGAATCAAACCCTGACTTCCTGGTTCATAGGTCGACACTCAACCACTGAGCCATGCCAACTGGGCAGATTCTAAAACCATTTGAAAATTTGAAGACAAGCAGGATATGTGGGATCGTCTCAGTAATTTTATCCCCAGGTTCCTAATTACTTCCAAAAGGGGGACATGATAATTTTACAGTGGAGAATGGCAGCCAACCCCACTTAACTGGGAGATGCAGGCCGACATCATCAGTCATGGGGCCAACAGATGCCTTGTGCCTCCTGACGTGCTCCTGAGGAGTATTCCTGCCAAACGTTCGAGCCTGTGATACTATTGCTAAAGTTCCTGATAAATTCGATAATGGTACAGTACTGTGATATGTATCCTATATAATAAAACCCTAATACGCTAAATGTCTGACCATCCGCTCTGACGTGCAGTGACCACCAGGGGGAGATGTTCCGACGGGCAGGTTAGCTTGCTGCTGGGGTCCGGCCGATCGGGACTGGGCAGGACAGGTTGGACACGCCCTGGAGCCCTCCCACAGTCCCTCCCCAGCCCTGATCGTGCCCTGGTGTGAGGGACCCCACCAGTGCATGGGTTCGTGCTTCGGGCCTCTAGTGTTTACTGTAATACCAGCTGTGTAGAGAGAGGGAGTGATAAAGCAAACATGACCAAATGTTATCAGTTGGTGCATCTGGCCACATAGGAGTCCTTCTGCTGTTGGTGCAATGAAAAATTATTTGGAGTTAAAAAGTGATTAGTGGCCCTGGCTGGGTAGCTCAGTTGGTTGGAGCGTTGTCCCCATACACCAAGGTTGTGGGTTTAATCCCCGGTCAGGGGACATGTAAGAGGCAACCAGTGAATGCATACGTCAGTGGAACAAATCGACGTTTCCCTCTCTCCCTTTCCCCCTTCCTCTCTCTAAAAATCTTAACTAATAAAAGCGTAATATTGAAATTAACCGTTTCTCCGAGATGGGGTAAGCCACGCCCACCAGCCAATCAGAGCGGCTGTATGCAAATTAGCCTAGCCAACATGGTGGCCGCCACTCACGGACCTGAGTAAACGGCAGCTTCCATTGCGGCAGGAGTGAAAGTGAAACTGCGCCCGCTACACTTAAACTGGCTCTAGCGAAACACACATTTGCAACAAAATAACAATCATAGAATCCTCGGGAGCTGAAGGAAACAGCAGGCCTAAGAGTAACATTGTCTCATTATAGACACCGCGAGGTGAAGCAGAGAGGAGGCTTCGTTAGTTAGTAGGCCGGCTTAAAGGAATAGCATTAATTATAGAAGATAAACAAACCCCAGAAACCTGCGTCCAGCCAGCCTTGCTGGGACATTGGGTCAATGGGAGCTGTGGGCAGCCTTAAAGCCTGAAAGCGCCAATCAGCCCATCACCCAGGCTGGCCACAGCCCAATGGGGTGAGGGATGTTCCTGGGAGGCTTGGCCAGCCTGCACACAGCCATCAGCCCCTCACCCAGGCTGGTCAGGCACGCCAGCAGGTGGGCATCCCCAGAGGGGTGCCAGACTGTGAGAGGGCACAGGCTGGGCTGAGGGACCTCCCGAGTGCACAGAGTGGCTGCAGAGCAGAACAGCGCAGGACCCAGGACCCGTGAGTGGGAAAGAGGTGGCGGGGGGTCTCAGCCTGCTTGGTGGCTTCCCAGACCCTTTGCAGGACACCGGGGAGTGGGAAAGCAAGGCAGCAGGGTACGGGTGAGTGGGAAAGAGGTAGCAGGGGCGTCTTGGCTTGCTTAGCGGCTGCCCAGGCTCTTTGCGGGGCACCGGGGAGCAGGAAAGCAAGGCTAAAGTGGCCGGGGTCCTGCTTGGCAGCTCCTCAGACCCCTTGGTGGCACCGGGGCGTGAGAAAGGAAGGCAGCAGGGGACTGGTGAGTGGGAAAGAGTTGGCGGCCTGCTTGGCGGCTCCCCAGGCCCTTTGGGGGGCACTGGGGAGCGGGAAAGCAAGCTCTTGGGGGCTGGAGGCCTGCTTGGTGGCTCCCCAGGTCCCTTCCAGGGATCAGGGAGCAGAAAAAGGCTGGCCTGACCACGAGGTGGGTTTTTCCCTGCTTTCTGGTGGCTGGAGGAAGATGGGCAGTAGGCAAGCTTGGGAGGCAGGCAGCACCCAGCCCTGGCCACAGCTCAAAAAAAAGAGAACAACATGCAGGGGAGGGCAAGAGTCTGAGAGATCAACATAGAGGGGGTGCCTGCTCCAAGCCTGGGGGCAGGCCCCCAGCAGGTAGACACACACAGGAGGACTGCT
>PVJC01031913.1:0-20270 GCA_004026665.1 Murina feae | reverse complement strand
TGGGACGTTGGGTCAATGGGAGCTGTGGGCAGCCTTAAAGCCCCTCACCCAGGCTGGTCAGGCACGCCAGCAGGTGGGCATCCCCCGAGGGGTCCCAGACTGCGAGAGGGCACAGGCCGGGCTGAGGGACCTCCCGAGTGCACAGAGCGGCTGCAGGGCAGGACAGCGCAGGACCCAGGACCTGTGATGGGAAAGAGGCGGCAAGGTTGGAGGGCACCGGGAAGCGGGTAAGAGGCGGCAGGGGGGGTCTCGGCCTGCTTGGTGGGCTTCCCAGGCCCTTTGCGGGGCATCGTGGAGCGGGAAAGCAAGGCTGCAGGGGCCGGGGTCCTGCTTGGCAGCTCCCCAGACCCCTTGGCGGCACCGGGAAGTGGGAAAGGAAGGCAGCAGGGGATGGGTGAGTGGGAAAGAGTTGGTGGCATGCTTGGCAGCTTCCCAGGTCCCTTCCGGGGATCAGGGAGCAGGAAAAGGCTGGCCTGACCACGAGGCGGGGTTTTCCCTGCTTTCTGGTGGCTGGAGGAAGATGGGCAGTAGGCAAGCTTGGGAGGCAGGCCGCACCCAGCTCTGGCCATGCTCGAAAAAGAGAGCAACATGCAGGGGAGGGCAAGAGTCTGAGAGATCAACATAGAGGGGGTGCCTGCTCCAAGCCTCCACGGTGTGCCTGGGGACAGGCCCCCGGCAGGTAGACACACACAGGAGGACTGCTCCGAGCCTCAGATTCAGCTTGGGGCAGGTCCCCAGTGGTGACACACACACATACACACAAACACACAAAAGGCGCCTGGCAGACTGGGGCCATCATAGGACATCCACTGAGGAGTCCCAGACTGTGAGAGGGCACAGGTCGGGCTGAGGGACTCCCTCCACCCCGAGTGCACAAATTTTTGTGCACCGGGCCCCTAGTCAATCATAATAATAAATTCTATTCAATAAGAAAGACTAAGGAATGTTACCTGCATAGAAGCTTTAGTTTTTCAACCAAATTTCCAAGGTATTTCCAACACCGACTGTCACCACCCCTTATGACATGGCAGGCAACATTTTGCAGCCATCCTTAAGAACATACACTGGAGTGATGTATACCAGTATTTTCTAGTACTAAAGTTAACATATTTCTCTAAGGCTCAAGTTATTTGTATGTGTTGAGTGAAAAAAATATCAAGGATAGCACACAGTTTAAAGTAATTCAGTTAATAAAAACTCTAATTTTAAAATATAAGCATATAAAGCATATATTCTTGAGAATTTATTGTGATTTCTTTAAGTGTTTGTCCTCATCAGTTTGTGACTACACTTTTGGTCCCCAAATATAAAAGTTTTTTTGCCACTTTCTCCAGGATTGAAGGAGTACTTTTTCTTTACAGAGTTCCATCCCTCAGGGATCCAATGTATTCAAACTTCTTTTCAGATTGTTGTTCATTGCTGTAGAGCAGCGATTTTCAACTGGCATGCTGTGGGAATTTTTAAAACATGCACTACTTGACTATTTAATCTGTTTCACTAACCTCTCCAGTGGTTCTCAACCTCCCGAACCTTCAAATACAGTTCCTCACATTGTGACCCAACCATAAAATTATTTTAATTGCTAGTTCATAACTCTAATGTTGCTACTGACATGAATCATGATGTAAATATCTGATATGCAGGATGGTCTTAGGCGACCCCTGTGAAAGGGTTGTTCAACCGCCAAAGGGGTCGCGACCCACGGATTGAGAACCGCTAGTTAGACTGTCAAATAAAAATGACAACAGCAAAACAATAGCTGTCCAGTGTGAATGAATTAAAATTGTACCTTTTTAAAATATATTTTATTGATTTTTTTACAGAGAGGAAGGGAGAGGGATAGAGAGTTAGAAACATCGATGAGAGAGAAACATCAATCAGCCGCCTCCTGCACACCCCCTACTAGGGATACGCCTGCAACCCAAGTACATGCCCTTGACCGGAATCGAACCTGGGACCTTTCAGTCTGCAGGCCGACGCTCTATCCACTGAGCCAAACTGGTTAGAGCGAAATTGTACCTTTTTTTTTGTCAGATCGGCAAAAATCCATTTTTTGTTGTGCTGCAGACTTTTCGTAATCAGCTTATGTGTGCCATGAGATGAAGGGTTGACAATCACTGCTGTAGAGTGTCTATAGCCATGCCAGGCCTCCCTAACATTTCCATTGCAGTGCTGGCACCTCTAGAACATGGCTGCCATCAACAATGCCAACATCACCACCTTTATCCTCACCAGATACATGTGGGCACAACTTCAAACCATGCCCAGTGCCAGCGAACCAGAGCAGATTGCTGCATTCCAGTCACGTATTTGTACTGGTAGTGCTGAGAAGTGGGGGGGAAATTGCCTTTTTTTGTTACTCTCCCATGAGGGCTCGCGCAGATTTATTCGCACCTCAATGTGCCAGTGGTCAGTGATGGATTTTTTTCAGGTACCGTCCCCGTTAGTCAGGTGTGTACTTTGCTGTCTCAGTTTCACAGAAGTGCAGCTCTAAGCCATACCATTCCCGTCTTTATGAGCCCCAACCCACGTAGGGGTGGAGTGTACATCTGCTGCATCCTCTGAGAGCTAGTGCTGGTGGAGCTTAAATCCGGCCACCTGTCACTGTCGCTCGCCGTCCCCCGTGGGCAGGAAGGCCTGACTTGCTCATAATCGCTTTAATGCAGCGAGGGGAAGGTTTCAACTCTAAAGCAAAGTTTCATAAGTGGGCCAAGTGTTGCAGATATTAGTGTGATGCAGCTCTTTCAAAAAATCTTTGTTGCAGTTGTTAGAACTAAGGAGTGCTACTATTTGCCTAAGGGAAGGTGTATTTTATGCTGGACAGGACTATCATTCATGGTTAATCTCGGTCAATGGCACTGAATCGTGTTCTCAGGCCCTTTCACTGACTGTATCCTCAGAGTGAATTTCCTCTCAGTATGTCCTACAATATTTCCCCTGTCAGGAGACATATTTCTATATTTCTGGTCATCATTATGGAAAGCCTTTAGTCCACATCTTTTCTGCCTACCCTTTCACAAAGTTCCTCAGTCCTTATTTGAATAAGTCAGTTCATCCACTCTACATATTCATTTATTATTCACTTTGTGCTAGGCAATGATGTAGTCATAGAGACTGCAAGAGTTAAAGAAATAGAGAGATGCAATTGTATACTCATATAACTTTCTCTCTATATAATAATAGAATAAATACATTTTGAAAATAACATGACAGATGGTACTAAGTGCTAAAATAAAACAAGAAAGTAGGACTATAGGTCATGCTAGAAGTGAGGACGGTTTTCAATTTTACATAGAGTAGTCAGGGATCGCTTGTATATGGGTAACTTTGAGCCAAGATATGAAGAAAATGAGGAAGTGAGTCAAAATATCTGGGAGGAGATATTTTAGTAACAATGTGAAAAAGTATACAGACCCTGAGGCGTGAGCAAAGAAAGAATAGACATAGGGCTGGGGTCTTAACTCCATAGAACAGCAACTTTTCTCTTCCATCTCTAGCCCGATAAACACTCCCATTATAATGAAAGGGAAAAAACAGTTGACATGATCAATCTACTGCATGATTAACAAGGGACACAGATGGGAATCAACAGACCAGTAAAAAAAAGTTGATATAGTAAGGTAAAATAATGTACCTGGCCATCTATAGCTAGGGATATAATTCCTTAGGGTGAAGTGATATAAAGATAAATGCAAGTCCTAGCTGGTTTTTCTCAGTGGATAGAGCATCAGCGTGCAGACTGAAGGGTCCCAGGTTCGATTCTGGTCAAGGGCATGTGCCTGGGTTGCAGGCTCAATCCCTAGTAGGGGGTGTTCAGGAGACAGCCAATCAATGATTCTCATCATTGATGTTTCTATCTCTCCCTCTCCCTTCCTCTCTGAAAGCAACAAGTATATATATACACACACACGCTCCCTCTCCCTTCCTCTCTGAAAGCAACAAGTATATATATACACACGCTCCCTCTCCCTTCCTCTCTGAAATAAAGATAATGCAAGACTAACATATATTTGCATTTGAAAGCATTGACCCAAGTTTTCTGCGTAAAGCAGGGTATATAATGAGTGAGTAGCAATTTTAGAGGAATTAAATATTCTCAATTGATTCAATGTTTTATTTAGAAGTTTTATCAAAGATAGAAACTTTTAGCAATGGAAATCCAGCTACAAGTACATTCAAATCTTGCCGCTTTTAATAAGTAGCTGGACAAAGGAAAAGCTGGCAACATACTCAGGTGCTGCTTTAAAGAATTGCAAAATTTTGATATTCCCATTTTAGTACATCTCTCTTGACGTGGACTTTATTCCTTCATTTAACAAATAATAATTAGTACTATTATTTTCAAAGATCTGTTTTAGATGCTAGGATGTAACAGTGAACAAAACTGCTTCATATCAGCAGCAAGGCAGATATGTGTTATGGTAACTGAATACATAAGACTTTAAACAAAATTAGTCATTAGGGAAATGCAAATTTAACTATAATGATATTGCATACACACTACTAGAATGCCTATAATAAAAAAAAACACTGACTATACCAAGTGATGCAATGCTGTAAAGAAACTAGACCCTTATACATTGATGGTGGCATTAAAAATGATACTATTACTTTGGAAAACACATTGGTTAAATATACACTTTTGGTATGATCCGGTAATTTCATTGCTGGTTGCATACCAAAGAAAATTAAAAACATATGTTCACACAAAGACTTGGGCATTTATGTTCATAGCATCATTATGCAAAAGAATGAAAATTTGAGAAAATTCAAATGTCCATAAAGTGGTAAAAGTAAACACAAAATGTAGTCTAGCTTTAAAATAACATACTTGTCAGCATTACAGAGGCGTGGACTCTATATTGACTTTCAATATAGGTGGTAAGCTTGAAGTAAGACAGTAAATTAAGATGCTTTTACAGTGGTTCAGGAAATAAATTATGGAAGCTAGATCAAGAACGGTGCAGTGGAGCCTGGCTGGTATTGCTCAGTGATTGCACACTTACCTATGAACCAGGAGGTCATAGTTCGATTCCCTGTCAGGGCACATGCCTGGGTTGTGAGCTCCATCCCAGAAGGGGCTGTGCAGGAGGCAGTCAATCAATGATTCTCTCTCATCATTGATGCTTCTGTCTCTTTATCCTTTTCCCTTCTTCCATCTCTAAAACTCAATAAAAACATATTTTTTAAAAAGAATGATGGAGTGGAGGGTGGTGAAAGTAGTTTGTTTCGGACTTTGTTCGGACTAATGGATGTGCTTGGGCCACTACACTTTTGTCCTTTTATTACCAAACTAGAAGCCCAGTGTGCAAAATCATGCATCCTGCCTGCCCACACTGGTCTTTGGTTGTTACAGTGTTAGGGCCACTGGGTTTTTATAATATAGAATAATATACATAATGTGAGTAAATAACAGCTTCATCCCATTTCTGACTCTCAGTTCAATGCTGAACAAAACCTAGATCAGTAATTAAGTCTCAAACTTAAGACTTAGGGAGAAGCCACTGATTGGATGCAGATCACAGAAGATTGATGCATATATATTACTAGAAGCCCAGTGCATGAAATTCATACACAGAGTGGGGGTGGAAGGTGGTGGTGGTGTCCCTCAGACCAGCCTGCACCCTTTCCAATTGGGGACCCCTTGAGGGATGTCTGACTGCCCGTTTAGGCCCCTTTCACAACCCAAGACTGCTGGCTCCCGATCTCTCACCTGCCAATTGCCCCAACCACTCCCCTGCCAGCTTGATCAATACCTAACTGCTCCTGTGCCAGCCTGATTGCTCCTAACTGCCCTCCCCCTGCCAAGATTGTCCCCCCCAACTGTCCTCCCTTGCAGGCCTGGGCCCCTCCCAACTCCCCTCCCCTGCAGGCATGGGTCCCCCACAACTGTCCTCCCCAGACAGTCTGATCCTCCCCAACTGTCCTCCCCTTCAGGCCTGCATCCCCCCAACTGTCCTCCCCTGCAGGCCTGCATCCCCCCAACTGTCCTCCCCTGCAGGCCTGCGTCCCCCCAACTGTCCGCCCCTGCAGGCCTGGGTCCCTCCCAACTGCCCTCCCTTGCTGGCCATCTTGTGGTGGCCATCTTTGATGACATGGGAGCAGCCATCTTGTGATGGTCAATTTGCATATCACTCTTTTATTAGATAGGATAATTATTAAAAAGAAAGGAACTCCTCTGTTTTTTTTAATGTGGCTACCTTTTACAGTATCAATAAAGCTTTCTTGAAATGACTAAGTCAAGTTTTATTATTCGCCCTTAAGATGAGGCATTTTTATTTGGGAATGAAAAATATTACTAGATACCTTCATGATAGCCATACAAAACAGCTGAGCAAAATTAGGCAACTGTACCTTAATTTTTATAATATATGGTGTATAATTTTGTTAGCAGCTTTGTACTCAAGTAAATGAAATATAAACCATGGAAATCTCTGAGTGAAATTTCTCTTTTCAAATTTGAAGTATAATTTTCTATTATAATAATGCATTTTATTTTTGAAGGATAATTTCAGAGTAATTTTAATAATTGAAATATTGAATGATAATTTTGAAAATTGTATGAAGGAAATAGTTATGGCAATTTATCTTTGTTTTTTTATAGGCTGAACTTACTAAACTAAATATATAACCTGTAAATTTTGAGGGATCAAATAATTTAAAGAAACAAATTGTAAAACTGGCTTTAAGTATTCTCATATTAAGGGTTTTACAATTTTCCTATTAATAAAATTTCAAATTACTACCACTTATTGCATGGAGAAAAATAAAAATAAATGGTCTTTTATGTTAAATTTTACTAGTGAAAAAAAGTTTTTGCCAAGAAGCTTAAATTATAAACTCCATATGTAAGGAAATGTTCACTATTTGCCTTTGTTTATATAATGCATGCTAAGGGACACTTTTAAGAGTATTCAGAGTTATTTTCCTGGAATACAAACTCTGTTACCTGAAGCAAAATAATTGTCCCATGTAATGATTCTGATTACTTTAATGTTCTCATAATTGGTTTACTAATTTTGGAATCTACCTAGCAAGAACAATTTAATAGTTATAAAAATGACTTTCTTGAGTAACAGATAACCACTCCCCCTGCAACACCTGAAGTGCAGAGATAAGCAAAAGTTTGTTTCTTACATATTTAAATACCAAAATAGATGTTCCTAATTGTCTGAGATGTGCTCATTCAGTCTCTTTCCTTGTATCTGTGCCATTTTCAGCACATGGGTTTCTTCTTGTCTTTCTGTATTAAGCTAATGGATGGGGAAGACTATGGAGGATCTTGCATGAGAGGCTTACAGGGATCAGGCTGGAAAGCTGCACATATCTTTGTTTTCTTTTCCAACACTGATCAGGACTCACTCACATGGTCACAGGTAATAATTGGTTTCTTTGTCCAAAAATAAAAGGAAATCAGCTTGGTAAATAGCCAATCGTCTCTACCACAACTATAAAGTACTAGTACTTTCAGATAGCTAGAGAAAGAATCCTTAATTAAAGATTACTCTGCTCAATACTTATATAATGATCAGATCAGAATGGGATCCTTTCATCTTATCATTTCCTTTATTCCATGGTGTTTTTTTTAATACTAGTTTTATTGAGGTGTGACTTACATACTATAAAATTCACCCTTTTATTATTTATTATTTCTTTTGTGTTCAGTTGTCCTTTTAAATTTATTTTTATTGTTCAAAGTATTACATATGTCCCCTTTTTTCCCTTTGACCCCTCTCTCTGGGCACCTACCCTCCCTCCCAGGCCTACAACACTATTGTCTATGGCCATCGGCTATGCATATATGCACATAAATTCTTTGGTTAATCTTTTCCTGCCTCTTATCTTCCTCTCCCTCTGAGATTCCACAGTCTGTTCCATTCTTCCAAGTCACTGCATCTATTTTGTTTATCAGTTTATTTTGTTCATTAGATTTCACATGTGAATGAAAGCATGTGCTACTTGTCTTTCTCTAACCGGTTTATCTCTTAACATAATACTCTCCAGGACTCTCCATGCTATCTAAAGGGTAAGAAATCCTTTTTCATAGCTGCATAGTATTCTATTGTTTAAATGTACCAGAATTGTTTTTGTTATTGTTGTTGTTATTGTTGCTATTAACCCATTCATCTACTGATGGGCACATGGGCTGTTTCAAATCTTAGCTATTGTAAATAATGGGCAGAGAGAGGACACAAGTAGACACTTCTCCAAAGAGGACAACAGACATAAGGGAAAAAATGCTCAATGTCACTAATCATCAGAGAGAAGCAAATTAAAATGACAATGAGGTATCACCTCATACTTGTTAGAATGGCTATCATTAACAAATCATCAACAAATAACAAGTGCTGATGAAGATGTGGAGAAAAAGAAACCCTAGTATACTGCTGTGGGCATGCAGATTGGTGCAGCCACTATAAAAATAGCATGAAGTTTACTAAAAAATTTTTAAAAAATGGAATTGGCATTGCACCCAGTAGTCCCACTTCTAAGAATATATCTCAAGATTACCAAAACACCAATCAGAAATTCATCCTTTTAAAGTATATAATTAAGTATTTTTAGTATATTCAAATGGTATGCATCCAACACCACTATTAATTTCAGAAAAATGTCATAACCTCAAAAAGAGCCCTGTGGCTATTAAGAGTCACTTTCACTCACTTCCTAGCTCCCAGTTGCTGGAACTCACCAATTTACTTTCTTTCTATATGGAATTGCCTATCCAAGACATTTCATATAAATGGAAGCATGCTATCTGTGGCCTTTCATGTAAAGGTTTATTCTCTTAATATATTTTTAAGTTTGATTCATGTAATAGTATGTATCACTACTTCATTTCATTTTATGGTTCACTCATATTTTATTGTGTGTATATGCCACATTTTGTGTATGCATTAATCCATTTACGAATAGGTCTTTCCACTTTTTGTCTATTATAAATAACTACAGGCCTGGTGCACAAAAATTTGTGCACTCGATGCAGGGGGAGCTCAGTCTGGCCTATGCCCTCTTGCAGTCTGGGACCCCATGGGGGATGGCTGATGGTCCACCTGATGGCTGACGTCTGCTCCCTGAGGGATTAGGCCTAAGCTGGCAGTTAGACATCCCTCTGGCAGCCTGGGAGCCCTCAGGAGATGTCCATTTGCCAGTGGGTAGCAGGCCTAAGCTGCAGTCCGACATCCTTAGCGCTGCTGAGGAGGCCAGAGAGGCTTCCACCACCACCGCTGTACTCGCAGCCTTCAGCCTGGTTTTGCTTTACTTCTACTTTTCCAATCTGAATGCCTTTTTTCACATGCATACATATTTGGCTAGAACCACCAATATGATGTTCAATAAAAATGGTGGGAGTAGGTATCCATGTCTTGATTCCAATGTTAGGGAAATTATTCAGTCATGCACCATTAAATATATTATTATCTATGTTTCCCACAGATAATCTTTTTCAGTTGAGGAAGTTTCCTTCTATTTTCATTTTTTTTGTACTTTTGTTTTATTTGTTCTGATTGAAGACATCATAAGAGTTGTGTGAAATACATCATTTGCTGAGTTCAGAAAAAAAAAATATTTTGGTCCATTTTTTTTATCCTTCCCCCAGGGTATGCTTAAAGAGAGGACAAAAAGGAGAGAGAGAGGAAGAGTGAGAGAGACATTGATCTTATGTGCCCCGATTAGGGATTTAACCATAACCTTTGGGGGCACAGGACAACCTTTAGGTGCAACTGAGCCACCTGGCCAGGCTTCTTGGTTCACTTAAAATTATATATATATATCCATTTTAATATACAGAACTTTGTCTGCTGTGTGGATAAGTCAACATTCCTATGGCAATGCTTATTTTTTCAGTTACTCTGCCAACTTGTGTGCTTAATTCAGTGTCACAACATGATAAGTACTGTGCTTTTAAAAATATTTACCATGGAACTCCATAATTATTAGTTAGAAGCCTGGTGCAAAAATGTCATGTACTGGAAGAGGGGATCCCTCAGCCCAGCCTGCACCCTCCCCAATCTGGGACCCCTCAGGGGATGCCCTGTGTGATCAGACCTAAACTGGCAGTTGGACATACCTCTCACAATCTGGGACTGCTGGCTCCCAACCGCTGACCTGCTTGCCTGCCTGATTGCCCCTAATAAATTCTGCCTGCTAGCCTGATCACCCCCTAACCACTCCTTTGCCAGCCTGATTGATGCCTAACTGCTCCCCTGCCAGCCTGATCACCCCCAACTGCCCTCCCCTGCCAGCCCAGTCACCCCTAACTATCCTCCCCTGCCAACGCAGTCACCCTAACTGTCCTCCCCTGATGGCCCAGTCACCCCTAACTGCCTTCTCCTGCAGGCCTCGTTCCCTGCCGTCCCCCCAACTGCTTTCCCCTGCTAACTTGGTTTCCCCTAACTGCTATCCCCCACTGGCCTGATTGCCCACAACTGCCCTCCCCTGCCAGCCACCTTGTGGTTGTGGATGCCACCATCTTTGAGGGCACAGCAGTCAATTAGCATATTCCCTCCTTATTGGCTGTGAGCACCACCATCTTTGAAGGCGGGACAGTTAATTAGCATATTCCCTTTTTGGGCTGTGGGTCCACATCTTTGCGACAGCATGAGGGTTAATTAGAATATTCCCTCTTTATTAGATAGGATGATTATCGAGAATGTCTAGATGAAGTGGGAATTATTTAATTTAGTGTTAATTCTAGAAAAAAATCACACTTTACTAATTAAATAGTTGTAAAGTACAAGGGCACAATATTCAAATGGAACACTTAATTGACATCACATATAAATTTTAAAATACCACCTTAAAAAGATTCCACTTGTCTTATGCACCACACATCAGTAGCAGATAGTTTAGCATTATCTATTAAGACAAGGTAATCTAGAACTTCCCAAAGGATACGTCTAGTTTTCTATCAGGAATGGCTTAAGAAAATTTATTAAAGTATGCTTATATTATATGAATATGTTATCTCTATATATAATCTATCTATATCTATCTACTAGGGACCTGGTGTACAAAAATTTGTGCACCCAGGAGGTCCCTCAGCCTGGCCCGTGCCCTCTCACAGTCTGAGACCCCCTGGGGTAGCCAGCCTGGGTGATGGGATGAGGGCTGTTTGCAGGCTGCCCACAGCCCCTTCAGGTTTTGAATCCCTACTGGGGTGCCTGGGCAGCCTAGGGGAGGAGCTGAGGGGCGTTTTCAGGCTGCCCACAGTCCTTTCAGGGTTGGAGTCCCTACTGGGGTACCTGGCCAGCCTGGGTGCAGGGCTGATGGCTGTTTGCAGGCTGGCCAAACCCCCCAGTGTGGAACCTCACTCCATTGGGGTGTGGCCAGCCTGGGTGATGGGCTGAGGGCCGTTTTTAGGCTGCCCACAGTCCCTTCAGGTTTTGGGTCCCTACTGGGGTGCCTGGGCAGCCTGGGTGAGGGGCTGATGGCTGTGTGCAGGCTGGCCAAGCCCCCCAATGGGGCCCCTCACCCCATTAGGGTGTGGCCAGCCTGGGTGCAGGCTTGAGCGACATTTTCAGGCTTTCAGGCTGCCCACAGTCCATTCAGGTTTTGGGTTCCTACTGGGGTACCTGGCCAGCCTGAGTGAGGGGCTGGTGGCTATTTGCAGGCTGGCCAAGCCCCACAGTGGGATACCTCACCCCATTGGGGTGTGTCCAGCACGGGTGCAGGCCTGAGGGCTGTTTTCAGACTTTCAGGCTGCCCACAGCTCCCATTGACTCAATGTCCCAGCAAGGCTGGGTGGAAGCATGTTCTGGGGTTTATTTATCTTCCATAATTGATACACTATTCCTTTTAGGCAAGGTCTAGGCAGGTAACAAAGCCTCCTGTTGGCTTCAGCTCCATGGCTTCTAAAATTGAAAGAATGTTGCCTTAGTAGACTCTAGGCAGGCAGTTTCCTCCATTGCTGGTACAACAGAAGCCTGCTGTTTGCATCAGCTCCAAGGCTTCTATAATTGAAACAATGTTGCAACAATGTTGCCTGGAGCTGGGAGAAGCCCAGCTGGCCAGCAGACAGTTTACTCCTGGTGCAATAGAAGCCTCCTGCTTACTCCAGCTCTGTGACTGCCGGCCTCCATCTTGGCTGGGTTAATTTGCATACAACTGCTCTGATTGGCTGGTGGACATGGCTTAGGCATCCTGTAGAAATGGTCAATTTTAATATTACTCTTTTATTAGATTAGATATCTATATCTATCTATCTATCTATCTATCTATCTATCTATCTATCTATCTATAATGCAAATACACCGAACAGTGGAAGAACTGAACAACTGGTCACTATGACCTGCACTGACCACCAAGGGGTATGCATGGAATATGGCAGATGTCGGCCATAGTGTGATATGGTGGAACAGGTGAGCTAGGTGCCAGACCATGGTGGGCAGCCAGTTGCCGTCATTGAGGAAAGCTTCTGGTAGTTACTGAAAATTCTTTGCTCCCCCACACTGTGGTCCTTTCCAGTGTTCACACCCATTGCCAGAGGAGGAGCTGCCATTCACACCTGCTGTTGGTGCCTGGCACGGGCCTGATCACTTGGTGCTGTTAGCAGGTGTGTGTGGTCGCTGTGAGCCCTGATCACCCTTCAGGGCTTCTCCATCTCCCCTGATCCTGAGGGGTAGTCAGAGATGGCAGCTGCCTCTTGCACCCACTGCTGGCTCCAGCATCACTTGATTCTGCAGCCAGCACCAGAGCCACCATTTGCACCCACTACCAGTGCCTGGAATTGACCCCTATCACTTGGCACCATCAGCAGGTGCAAGAACAGTGGCTGCTGGCCCTGATTGCCCCTGAGGGCTTCTTCACCTCCCCCTGCTCCTGAGAGGTGATTGGGGAAGCAGGCACCACTCACACCTGCTGCTGGCACCGGCCCCAATCGTGCCATGCCATTAGCGGGTGTGAGTGGGGCTGGCGCTGTCAGCACATGGGAGCTGCAGCTGCAGGAGTGGGGCTTCCAGCAGATAGAGTACTGGGGGCTATGGCAGGAGGGGCTGGGTGGGGGCATGGAGGATGGGCTGAAACCCTCCCTGTGCCCACCACTGCCCACAATTCCTTTCAAGGTGCACAAATTCATGCACTGGGCCCCTGGTATTCTTATAACTGTTTAAGACTTTAATAACATTGCATTGTTATGGTTATGAATTTATAGTATTAAAATATCTCAACAAAATTATTACTACTACTCTTTCAATAGCATGGATGCTGATCTACAATTGTCAGGAAGGATGAGGATATCAAAAGCTTTATCAGATTTGCCATTAGAGATATCTTGTAAGAAACATCTATAAAATATTATATAGTAAATAGGTTAAAATGACCATGTACAGTATCATTCCATTAAAATATGTATACAAGGAAAAACTGTTTAAAAATACACTTCCTGAAAATCTGTCTTGATTTCATCTCTGAGCTTGAGATAAAAATTTCCACATGTATTGATTAGTGACAAAATTCATTAGAGTTCATTTTGTCACAAGTGATAAAACCTAAATATTTCTGTCTTCAGCAAATAAAGTAAAATGGTTGGTTTGCATATTTGGGGAGTTTGAGCCATGATGTTGGTTTGACACAGCTGTCATGGGTTCAAGTAATAACAGAAATTTATTATTCAATCAATGAAGTGCTTTTTAACCTATGTTATGGCTTTATTTACCTCTTTACCTCTTTGTTGATACCTTTCTTAGGCAGACCCTCACTAAGCACTAGCAGTGGGGATATAGCCAAGGGATTGGAGAAATATGATTAAACAGGCTTGAGTCACATAACTACCATGGCTTTTAGAAAATATGTGCAGCTACTGACCTAAAGAAGACCGAGACTAGCTCCTCAAAAGAAATGCTCTATTGTAGAAAAAAAAAAGAAAGAAACAGATAACTATTATTCTATGGAAGGGAAGCAATCATTGCAATGGCTTTGTTTGTTGTTAGTCTTCCGATTCTAAAAATGAAAATCCGGTAATTTATATTGACATTGTTACTGAGGTCACCTAGAAAATTGAGCCTCAAGTTCTGTTTCCAGGAACTACAGACTAAAACTGTGCCAGGAGACTTTTTTTTTTTTTTTTGAAAAGGATCACACACACACACACACACACACACACACACACACACACACACACACACACACCAATAGAAAAACTAATACCCAGACAGTACAAAAATCAGCCCCTAGAAGTAATGGGGGCTGAGAAGTAGTTGGGAGTTCACACTGGTTTGGAAGAATAGAGACAGGGAGCTTTGAAAGTAAGAAAGAAAATCTGTTGCCCACAGTTCTGAACAATAAGAAACAGTAAAGGAAGTTCTAAAAGATGATGAAGAATTAATTATTAAAAAATGAATAGTATTAGGTAATATGTAGGTCAAGGTTAGATTCATGGGCGTGAGTTGAATACAGTTCCCTAAGACCCTAGGCTCAGAACAAGGCCCTGTCCTTGGAATTTAATGCTCTGTGGTCGCCACCTTGAAATTTTAAAATTAGAATTTCTCTTTTATATATGAAGTCTAATGAGACAATGAAACATGTCTCGGGTACTTGGATCCTACACTCCCACATAGTGTCACCTCTAACATATCCCAGGACAGGGTCTCAGCTGCCTGTTTCCTCACCATTCCCTGGAACCACTATTAACCTCCCCCCAAGGATGGGCCTGGATGCAGATGAGCAAGGGGGTTCAAGATTAGGTGCTTGTGCTCTGCACACTGAGTCAGGTGGAAGCCTGGATATCTACCTGTGTCTGCTTTCACCTGTGAGTATCCCCATGCTAGTGGGAACACACCATTGAATAGGAAATAAAAACACTACGACAGTTTTGGAGAGAGAATTTGTTGCAGAAACATGAAAGTTTCTCCCCACTTTTTGAACAAAAGGGTTCTCCATTTTCATTTTTCCTTAGTTTAACAAAACCAAGGAAAGCTGGCCCTGATCTAAGTAAATGCAAAATTAATTTATATTGACTTTTTCCCTCTTCATTTCTTTCTGAAATACATGAGTATTGAAAAAGTCAAATTATAACACTGTCTTGTGCAGTTTATGACGTGCAAAGCCAAGCAAGTAATACAAAGGGAGAAAACAGAAATGAGACCAGAGCTGCTGCCTTGCATACCTGGGCACATGAACAAAGGCAAGTCGAAACTTATGAGGAGTGCACATTCACCCGGATGAACTGAGAAGGGCCATTAGTAAGTTCTTCCACTATAACCTTTAGACTGGGCATGGTTTCAGTCTTTGCACAAGGCTCAGGAGTGGGGATGGGGGAGGCAGGGAAGGAGGCGCTCCCTGGAAAAGATCTTGACCAATTTTCTAGCTGAAGAATCAGAAAAGGGAAGCCAAGAAACGGTGAATACTGAAAAAGATTATAGGACTCCAGAAGAGAAAAAGCTAGTGAGAAGAATTCCCAAATATTTTTATTCATGTCTCTGACCACAGATATGCATATGTACAACAGACACAAAGAAGCCCAGTTAAGGAAAAACTATCAGAACAAACCTCAGAACTGCTGCTTATTAAACAATGCATTTTAGTTCAGGCTTGGCTGGAAAAAATTTTCTCTTAAAAAACAAACGAACAAAAATACTCAATGGAATAAAATAACAAAATCTGAATTGTTGCAATTTTATATTGATAATGTCCAGGTTAAAGTTCAAGATCATCTGACATAGGAATAACCAAGAAAAGTACACACATTTTCAAGTGCAAAGGAAATCAGTTAATCCTGGCCTTGAGCTGAACTAAATGTATGAACTAAATGTATGAAAGGTTATTATAACTATCATTAAACAAAAGATGTTTTCATTGGATGAAAATATCAGTAGGAAAGAAGAAACAATAAAAATAAACCAAATGGAAATTTTAGAATAAAAATATAGTATACAAAATAAAAACCAAGTGAATGGACATAACAGTTGAATGGGCATTACATATTTTTTAAAAATTAAAAGGACTTAAATATAGAACAACTACAATTTTCAAAGTGGGAATGGTAACAGGAAAAAAAACACTAAAATAATGAGCAGAGCTATATTAATCTTTAGGTAGTACCAAATGCTTAAATGAAGGTATAATTCAAGTACCAGAGAAAAGTAGAATGGGGCAAAAAATACTTAAAGAAGTAATGGTTAAATAGACACTTTTCAAAAGTGGACATACAAAAGGCCATGAGACATATAAAAACATGCTCAAAGTCACTAATCATTTGAGAGATGTCAATAAAAATGACTATGAGATACCATCTCAGACCTGTCAGAATCACTATCATCACTATAAATCAACAAACGACAGGTGCTGGAGAGAATGTGGAGAAAAAGGAACCCTCCTGCACTGCTGGTGGGAATGCAGACTGGTAAAGCCACTCTGGAAAACAGTATGGAGTTTCCTCAAAAAATTAAAAATGGAACTTTCATTTGACCCAGTGATCCCACTTCTAGGAATATACTATAAGAAATCAGAAACACCAGTCATAAAGGATATATGCACCCCGATGTTCATAGCAACACAATTTATAATAGCCAAGATTGGAAACAACCTAAGTGCCCATCAGCAGATGAATGGATTAGAAAACTGTGGTATATCTACACAATGAAATACTATGCTATTGTAAAAAGAAAAAAGAACTCTTACCATTTGCAACAGCATGGATGGACATGGAGAACATTATGCTAAGCAAAATAAGCCAGTTGGAGAAATATAAATATCACATGATCTCACTCATTTGTGGAATATAGTGAACAACATAATTGATGAACAAAAATAGATAAAGAGCCATAGAAGCATCGAATAGTCCATCAATCTTCAAAGGAAAGACAGGGGAGGGTGAGAGTGGAGGGTAAGAGATCAACCCAAAGACTTGTAAGCATAATCAATAGACATAGACACAGGGGGTGAGGACATGTGTTGGGGGGTGGGGTGACCAATGAGGAAAAAAGGAAACATGAAATACTATGTGTTATACTTTAAACAATCCTATCTAATAAAAGAGTAATATGCAAATTAGGTGTCACTCCATCACAAAGATGGCTGCCCCCATAGCCACAGGATGGAGGTGCCCATAGCTACATTCTAACTAATAAAAGAGTAATATGCAAATTAGGTGTCACTCCATCACAAATATGGCCGACCCTATAGCTACGAGATAGTGGTGCCCAGTCTGGCTCAGCCCCAACACTGAAGTGTTCAGGCCTATTAGCCAGGCAGGTGGCGGGGAAGGTGGGGGGCCCGAGAGACAGAACAAGCTATCAAAGGGGACTGGGGATCCCCTGCCCAGGCCAGAGGCCTTAGCCATGGGCAAGGGCAGAGCCAGTGATTGGAGGGGTATGAGGGTCCCCTCCCCAGGCATAAGGCCTGGGTCAGAGGTCTCAGGCCTGGGAAGGAGCAAGGCCAGAGATTGCAGGGGCATGGGCTCCGCAGAGCCAGCGATCAAAGGTGACGGGCGGAGCCTGTGATTGCAGGAGTCTGGGCACTGGTGGAGCCAGCAAAGCAGGGGTCTGGGGGTCCCCTGCCCAGGCCTGCAGCCTTGGCCAGAGGCTCAAGGGTGGAGCCGGCAAAGCAGGGGTCTGGTGGTCCCCTGCCCAGGCCTATAGCTATGGCTAGTGGCTCAAGGGTGGAGCTGATAAAACAGGAGTCTGGGAATCATCTACCCAGGCCTGTAGCCTTGGCCAGAGGCTGCAGTGGGGCAGGGATGGAGCCGGCGATCTCAGGGCCTGGGCAGGGGCAGAGCTGGTGATTGGAGGGGCAGGGACAGAGCCTGCACAGGGTTCTGGGCAGGGGTGGAGCGAGCAATGCAGGGGTCTGGGGGTTCCCTTCCCAGGCCTGCAGTCTTGGCCAGAAGCTGCCAGTGGGGCAAGTGCAGAGCTGGCGATGGCAGGAGCCAGGATCAGAGCCAGTGAACGCAGAGGCCTGGGCTCTGTGAAGCTGGTGATCAGAGGGTCTTGTGGGTCTTCTGCCCAGGCCTGCAGCCTTGGCCAGAGGTTACAGGTCTGGGCAGGGGTGGAGTTGGTATTGGAGGGGTAAGGGTGGGTCGGTGATCAGAGTGAACTACAGAGGAAACACCTTTTCTTACCGCTCATTGACTAAGCTCTCTGTTTGCCACTGGTAACATTCTGAGTAACTTGAGTAATAAGAATCCCAAAAGGTGATCTAGGGTTTTTCCACCATGCTCCTGGAGGAAAAAAATTGAAGGTCCACTGCTGGAGGGCTAAGAAATGTCATATCCTGCCCTAGCCAGTTTGGCTCAATGCATAATGCCTTAACCTGCTGACTGCAGGGTCTGGGTTCAATTCTGACCAAGGGCATGTACCTCAGTTGCAGGCTCCTCCCTGGCCGGGGTCCAGGTCAGGGCTCATGCAGGAGGCAACCAATCAAAGTGTTCCTCTCACTTTGATGTTTCTCCTGTTTTTCCCTTCTCTTTCACATTCTCTAAAAATCAATGGAAACATATCCTCAGGTGAGGATAAAAAAAAAAGAAAGAAAGAAATGTCATATTCTATGAAAGACACCTCTTGAAAATACCTAAAGAAAGTTGTCATTTTTTTCACGGTGAAGTGGCTGGAGTTCGTGTTGATGAAAACAGCTTGGTGGTTGTGGTGACTGGCAGTGGTTGCAGCAGCGGGGTGATGGGGCTGGTGGCTTCCCCTGATTAGCCTGGTAGCCTCCCACAAAAGGAGGCCAGACTGCGGCTTAGGCCCACTCCCCAAGGGGAGCAGGGAGCGGGCCTAAGCTGTCAGTAGGACACACCCTGAGGGCTCCCAGTATGTGAGAGGGGGCAGGCTGGGCTGAGGAACCCCCCCCCCCCAGTGCACAAATTTTATGCACCAGGCCCCTAGTAAAGAATAAAAAAATAAAAAAGAAGAAGTAATGGTTGAAAATTTCCAAATTGGATGAAATTCAGATACGTGAAATTATAAGGTTCTAAACTAAATTAACACTAAACGGAATGAACTCAAAAAATACCAAGCTGAAGTGCATCTTAAAAGCCAATGATTAAAATAAATCTCAGAAGCAGCATGGGGTGGGGGAAGGAATTCTGTGCAGAAAAACAATGATTCAATTTAGGGCAAAGTGCCTTAGAATATGTAAAATACTTTTGAAAAAATAATGTATTTGTGAGAAGATTTACTATCTAATTTCAATACTTACTTATTTCAGTCCATGCTGATAAAGTTAAGATACTTATATAGAGTAACTAAACAACATAGTTAGTCCAGTTATATATATGACTTAAATGGTCATTGATTTTAGACCAAAGTGCCACATTAATTTAATGGAGAAAGAATAGTCTTTTCTACAAATGGTGCTAGAGATTTGATATCTGAATGCAAAATAATGAGCTTCAATCTTTATTTCATATAATACATTAATTTTAATTTGAAATGGAGCATAGGCCTAAAGGTAAGAGTTAAAATAAACATTTAGAAGAATATGTAGAAAACATTTGTAATATTGAATTAGGAAAATATTTCCTTAACAGAAAATTTAAAAAAGCACTGAGGAATACCAGAAAGGAAATAAAAATTAATACCTAAGAGGATGGAAAGGAAATGATAAAATGGTTGGTTTAAACTCAAATATATTAGTAATTATTATAAATGAAATTAAAATTATAAGTATTACATAAAAAGTTCTGTGAGGTTTTAGACAATATGATTGTGACCATATCATTTAAATTTTCAATCTCCCTTCAATCTATTTTTCTATATGCATTTCTGTATGTATAGAAAATCCAAAGGAATATATAGATAAATTATGAGAATTAATAGCACTTTTACAAGGCTGCTGGATACTGTCAATATACAAAAATACAATATAAAATATACATATAAATTTCTATGAGAAGCAGCGAACAGAAAATAAAATGTAAACATATCATCTAACATCATTAAATATGACACACCAAATATTATCCTAGCCAAAGATATTCAAAATCTTTATACAGAAAAATTATTTATTTTATTGTTACTATAACAATGTAGAAAAATATTAAATAGAAACCTACAAAAATGGAGAGGCATATCATATTTATAGAGGTGAGTCATCAGTTCTACAAAGAATTTAATTATTCTTAATTTGATCTATAGTTTCAAAGCACTCCTAATTGCTTTGTTTGTGTGAATGTGCCTGTGTGTGTGTGTGTGTGGGGGGGCGTGTATGGCTGCAGAGCTTTGTGAGCTAATATTAAAATTCACACAAAAATCTCCAAGATAAGAAAGCCATTTTTAAAGAAAAATAAGCAGGAGAAGAATTTGCTCTGTATACATATACTAAAGGAAGGAAGGAAG
>PVJC01031912.1:0-20253 GCA_004026665.1 Murina feae | reverse complement strand
AGACTTCATCAGGTTCTCAGGCAGTGGGCAGCTGCTGAGCTAGGGGGAGGTGTGCGCTAGCACCCCTCCCACAGCTCTGTGCCATTCCCAGTGGAGGGCTGACTTGATTTGCATTCCTAAAGCCTGCTGGCTCCATTCTGCTAAGCTCAGATCTGGGGGGAAAGGGAGTAGGGGACACAGCTCAGAACTGGGACATTTCACACAGTCCCTTAGGGACCCTCCATCAGTCTGGCAGTGTGCAGTGGCGCTAGGGCAAGGGTAACAGTTCTCTTCCCTCCCAAGTTCTGGAGCCACCCCAGGCAGAGGGTTGCCTTGATCTATTTATTTTTAAATATATTTTTATTGATTTCAGGGAGGAAGGGGGAGAGAGAGAAACATCATTGATGAGAATCATGGATTGGCTGCCTCCTGCACACGCTGTAGTGGGGATTGAGCCTGCAACCCAGGCATGTGCCCTTGACCGGAATTGAACCTGGGACCCTTCAGTCTGCAGGCTGACGCTCTGTCCACTGAACTAAATTGGCCAAGGCGCCTTGATCTATTTCTCCAAGCCCTGCTGGCACTGTACTACTGGTGCAGCCTTGTAGGGTAGAGGAAGCACAGCTCTGAACTGGACATGGGTGTGACCACTAGGGGAAGACTAGGAGCTCACTCCCCTCTTAAGAGCTGAGGACCAGCGCCACACCCATCAGAAGGCTGCTTTGATCTGTCCCTCCAAGTCCTGCTGGGAGTAACAGAACAGGGAGCATAGCTTGGAGCTGCAGCTTTGGAATGTGGCTCTGTAGGGCTCTCTAAAGGTGTAGCTGTGGAGCTAGGGAAAGGCGTTGTACAGCTTTCTCTCACAGGGGCTAGCACCACCACTGATGGAAGACTGCCTTGATCAGTTTCCATAAGCCCTGCTGGCTCCATGCTGCTAGGCTCAGTTTTGAGGGGTAAGGAGGCTTTGCTCAGAGCCAGGACATCCAGAATCCATCTACCTCACAGGGCTTGAGCAGGAGTGGCTACTGAGCTAAAAGGAGGAATGCAGCTTGACCCTTCCTGTGGTACATACAGTTGGTGACACTCACAAAAGAAGGCTTTATTGATCTGTTTGCCCAAGTCCCTGTGACCTTATCCTGTCCTGCTGAGCTTGTTCCTTCAGTGAGGACAGCTAGCTACACCCAACCTGAACCTTCAGTGCACTCCTGGGAGAGCTAGAGTTGGAGACTGGCAGAGTCTGAATGGATGGCTCTGGAGTAGGGGCATATTTTCCCCATTTGAGTGTCAAACTATGCTGCCCCAAACTAGCGGACCATTAGCCCTGTCTGCCCAAACTGGTTACCCGTTTACTGAGCTCACACCCTGTGGAAGGATCAGTGTGGTGTGGCTAGATTGGGCCTACTCTACAGCTTTCGTGCATAAGACAGGGAGTCCAAGCAACACAGATGGCGGGCTGAGTAGCCGACAAGTGGACACTGAGCTCACAGTGCATGGTCTTTTATTGATTTGCCACTATATCAGAGCTCCAGGAAGCTGACCTGTCTCCACAGATTGACCCCTCCCATGCAAAACCAGGTCCAGTACATGAAGACACAAAGAGTGGACAACATGCAAACTTACTGTGGGTGTGGTTAAGAGAGCCAGCCTGAGGGTTGATCCCATCCACAAACAGGTCAACAGCATTTAAGACCCAGTTACAACAGGGAGACCCAAATAACCCACAAAGGAGAGATTCCTATAGCACCCAGCTTAGGAGATCAAGGAGATTGCACCACTGGGTCCCACAGGATACCTACTACAGAAGGCACCTAAGTAAGACTGAATGATAGAAGTTCTATCTAATACATAGAAACCAACAAAAAGAGACAGCCAATATTGGGAGACAAATGAACAGGCCCCAAATTAAAAAAAAAAAAAATGAGGAATCTCTATAAAAAGAGCTAAAGGAAAAGGAGGTAAGCAACTTATCAGAAACAGAGCTCAAAGTAATGGCTATAAAGATGCTCAACAGCATGGGAAAAAACCCACAAACACATAGAAAACATGGAAAACAGGTGGCAATAAAGACTACCATAGTTGAAATTTAAAAAAAATATACTGGGAGGAATAAATAGGCTTGATGAAGCAGAGGATTGAATCAGTGATTTGAAGATAAGGTAGAAAAAAATCACCCAGTCAGCAGGAACACACACACACACACACACAGATATCTAATCTTACAACTAAAAAATTAGGAAGAGCCCAGCCAGCATGCCTCAGTGGTTGAGTATTGACCTGTGAACCAGGAGATCACGGTTCTGTTCCTGGTCAGGGCATGTGCCCAGGCTGTGGGCTTAATTCCCACTAGGGGGAGTGCAGGAGGCAGCCAATCAATGATTCTCATCATTGATATTTCTGTCTTCCTCTCCCTTCTCTGAAATAAGTAAACACACACACACACACACACACACATTATATATATTAGAAAGAAAAACTCAGAGGAAGTAGAAGAAATAGTAAAAATCAGAGTGGAAATAAATGACAGACTAAAATAACAAGGCAAAATGGGACTACATCGAAATAAAAAGCTGCACAGCAAAAGAAACCAACAAAACAAGAAAGCCCACTGCATGGGAGAGCATATTTGCCAATGTTATCACTGATAAGGGCTTAATCTCCAGCATGTATAGGGAACTCATACAACTTAATAAAAGGAAGATAAACAATCCAATTAAAAAATGGGCAAAGGACCTAAATAGACACTTTTCAAAAGAGGACATTCAGAAAGCCAAGAGACATATGAAAACACGCTTAAAGTCACTAATCATCCGAGAGAATGCAAATCAATGAGGTACCATCTCACACCTGTAAGAATGTCCATCATCAACAAGTCAATAAACGACAAGTGCTGGAGAGGATGCAGAGAAAAAGGAACTCTCCTGCACTGCTGGTGGGAATGCAGACTTGTGCAGCCACTATGGAAGACAGTATGGAGTTTCCTCAAAAAGTTAAAAATGGAACTGCCATTTGACCCAGTGATCCCACTTCTAGGGGTATATCCCAAGAAACCAGAAACACCAATCAGAAAGGATATATGTATCCTTATGTTCATAGCAGCACAATTTACCATAGCTAAGATTTGGAAACAACCTAAGTGCCCATTAACAGACGAATGGATTAGGAAACTGGCACATCTACACAATGGAATACTATGCTGCTGTAAAAAAGGAGTTCTTATAATTTACAACAGTATAGATGGAGCTGGAGAGCATTATGCTGAGTGAAATAAGCCAGTCAATGAAAGAAAAATACCACATGATCTCACTCATTTATGGATAATAAAGACCATTATAAACTGATGAACAAAAATAGATACAGAAGCAGAGCAGCATCGAACAGAATGTCAAACTATAGCAGGAAGGCCAGGGAGGGTTGGAAGTGGGGTAAGAGATCAACCAAAGGCTTTTATGCATGCATATAAGCATAACCAATGGACACAAGACATTGGGGGGTAGGGGAGACTGGAGGAAGGTTGGGGGGGGGAAGAAGACATGTACTATTGTTTATAATATTTTAAGCAATAAAACAAAATTAAAAAATGAAAAAAAAGAAAAGCTCAGAGGAAGTATAAGAAAGGAAATAGTAAAAATCAGAGTGGAAATAAATGACAGAGACTAAAATAAGACAAAATATCAATGAAACCAAGAGCTGGGTTTTCAAAAAGATAAACCAGATTGATGAACCTTTAGCCAGACTCACCAAAAAACACAGAGAGAGGACCCCAACAAATATAATCAGAAATGTAAGAGGTGAACTAAAAACTGACAGCACCAAAATACAAAGGATTGTAAGAAAATATGATGCACATCTATATGGACAACATGGGTGAACGGAAAATTCCTAAAAACATACAATCTTCCAAAACTCAAAGATGAGGAATCAGAAAACCTGAATAGGCTGATAATAACTAATGAAATTGAAGCAGGAATAATAATAATAAAAACTCCCAGCAAACAAAAGTTCTAAACTGGATAGACTTAACGTGCTAGTTTTACCACACATTCAAAGAAGACTAACACTTCTCAAACTATTCCAAAAATTTCAAGGATGTGTGTGTGGGGGAGATTTCCAATGTTCTTTTATGAGGCCAGCATTATCCTAATTCCAAAACCAGACAAAGACATTACAAAGGAAAAAATTACAGGTCAGTATTCTTGGTGAATATAGGTACAGAAATTCTCAACAAAATATTGGCAAATTGGATCCAGCAATACATTCAGATCACCATGGGGTTGGAGCTTGGAGGGCAGCTGCCCTATTTTCCTGTTCTGAGTCATTGCCTTAGGCTGCAGAGGACATCTTTCTCATATAGACCTTTGTTACCCAGGTGGTTGTGGCCTGGAGGGAAGGTAGTCACCACAACCTGTTGGAAGAACTCTTGGCCCACACTGTGGACAATAGCATAAGGCTGATAACAATCAGACTGCAGGCAGAGGCAGATCTCTGGAGGCTTTGAGTCTGGAGGCCTGATCGCCTTCTGGACCTTGGGCTAGGAATAGTGGGGTCTGAGGCTAGGAAAAGCAGACCCTGGTGCACATCTTGGTCTTTTCTAAAGGCAAGCAGCTCCAGCAGAAGGAGCCACAAGCTGTGGATTGCTAATAGTCCCAAACAGGATACTCAGGACCAATTAGAAAGTGTCTGATTGTGTCTTGCACTAGAGATTTGGAGTCATAGCAGATCTACCTAATACATAGACACAAATCCAAACAGGCAGCCAAAATGGGGACACACAAAAAACAACAACCCCCAAATGAAAGAACAAAAGAATTCTCCAGAAGAGGTAAATGAAAGGGAGATATGAAATTTATCTGATATAGAGTTCAGAATAATGATGATTAAGATGAACACATTGGAAGGAATACAAAGCAGAATAAGGGAAGCTGATGATTGGATTAGTGAATTAGAAGACAGGGTAGAAAAAAAAATCAGAGAACCAAAATGGAAAAACAATTCAAAAACAGGAGGACAGATTAAGGGAGCTGTGGGAAAACATGAAACCAACATTTGCATAATAGGTGCATCAGAAGAGGAAGAAAGGTAGCAAGAGATAGAAAACATATTTAAAGAAATAATGGCAGAAAAACTCCCTAACCTGATGAAGGAAAAAGTCACAAGTTCAGGAGCACAGAGAGTTCCATCTAAGAAGAACCCAAAGATGCCCATGCCCAGACACATCATAATTAAAAATGCCAAAAATTAGACTTCTTAGAGGCAGCAAAAGAAAAGCATTTTGTTTTTACTTATAAAGGAGTTCCCATAAGGCTGTCAGCTGATTTCTCATCAGAAACTCTACAGGCCAGAAGGGAATGACATGACATATTTAAGGTGATGAAAAGCAAGAACCTGGAACCAAGGTTATTATATCCAGCAAGGCTATTGTTCAAAATAGATGGTGAAATAAAGAGCCTCCCAGACATAAAAAGTCTAAAGGAGTTTATCACCAGCAGTGCAAGAAATGCTAAAGGGATTGCTGTAATGAGAAGAAATAGCGAGAACCTAGGCATACAGAATTAAAATGGCAATAAATAAGTACCTACTAATGATAACCTTAAATATAATGGATTAAATGCTCCAATCAAAAGACATAGGGTATCTGAATGGATACAAACATATAACCCAATTATATGCCGTTTACAAGACATCCACCTTAGGACAAAAGACACACACAGGATGAGTGTGAAGTGACGGACAGTTTTTCCCCAGACAAATAAAAATGGGAAAGAAAAGCTGGTGTGCAATACTCATATCTGACAAAATGACACAGCACTAATGAACACATTGGAAGGAATACACAGCAGATTAGGGGAAGCTGAGGATTGGATTAATGAATTAGAAGATAGGGTAGAAAAAATAATGAAGGCCATGACAAGAGACAGTAAAGGCCACTTCATAATACTAAAGAGGTTGATACAACAAAAGGATATGACCCTGATAAACATGCATCCAATATAGGAGCACCTAAATATATATTTTTAAAATTCTAAAGGACTTTAAGGGAGAGATTGACAGCCATACAGACCCAACTGACTTCATTGGATAGATCTTCCAGACAAAAAAATCAATAAGGAAATAGTAACTCTAAATGATAAACTGGATGAGATGGATTTAATTGACATTTAGGGAACATTTCACCCCCAAACTGCAGAATATACATTCTTCTCAACTGGACATGGGTTAGGATACAAAACAATTCTCTACAAGTTCATGAAGATTGAAATCATATTAAGTTTCTTCTCAGACCACAATGGAATGAAATTAGAAGTCAACTACAGTAAAAGCACTCAAAAACATTCAAACACATGGAGGTTAAATAGCATACTATTAAACAGTGAATGAGTTACCAATGAGATCAAGAAACAAATAAAAAACTTCCTGAAAACATGAAAATGAACACACAGCAACCCAAAATTTCTGGGACACAGCAAGAGCAATCTTGAGAGGGAAGTTCATAGCATTACAGGCCTACCTCAAAAAAATAAGGAAAATTAATAATAGACTATTTAATCCTACAACTTAAATAAATAGAAAGAGAACAAAAAGAAAAGCCCAGAGTAAGTAGAAGGAAGGAAACAATAAAAATTAGAGCAGAAATAAATTACATAGAGGCTAAAAAACAACAACAAAACCATACAAAAGTCAATGAAACCAAGACCTGATTCTTTGAAAAAATAAACAAGATTAATGAACTTTTAGCCAGACTCATCAAGAAACAAAGAGAGAGGACACAAATAAAATCAGAAATGAAAGTGGTGAAGTAACAACTGACACCACAGAAATGCAAAGGATTGTAAGAAAAAACTATGAACAAACTATATGCCAACGAGCTGGACAATGTGGAGGAAATGGACATGTTCCTAGAAAAATACAATCTCCCAAAACTAAATTGGGAAGAATCAGAAAACCTGAATAGGCCAATAATAACTGAGTAAATAGAACCAGTAATAAAAAAAATTCCCAGGAGGCAAAAGCCCTGGTTTGGATGGGTTCACAGGAGAGTTTTATCCAACACTCAAAGAAGAACTAACACATATGCCCCTCAAACTATTTTTTGAAATGTCTAAAAGGAAGGAATAGTTCCCAAACTCTTTTTATGTGGCCAGCATTATTCTAATTCCAAAACCAAATAAAGACACTACAAATAAAAGTACCGGTCACTATTCCTGCTGAATATGGATGCTAAAATCCTCAACAAAATATTATCAAATCAGATTCAGCAATATATTAACAAGATCATACACCATGATCAAGTGAGATTTATTCTGAGGATACAAGGCTGGTACAATATTAGCAAATCAATAAATGTGATATGTCACATAAACAAATTGAAAGGCAAAACCCACACAATTATGTCAATAGGTGCAGAAGAAGCATTTGACAAAATCCAACACACATTTTTGATAAAAATCTCAACAAAGAGGGAATAGAAGATCATATCTCAACATAATAAAAGCCATATATGGCAAACCTATAGCCAACATCAGACTCAATAGGCAAAAACCATTTCCCCTAAGAAAAGGAACAAGACAAAGATGTCCACTTTCACCACTCTATTCAACATAGTAGTGGTAATATTAGCCATGGTGTCCAGTCTGGAAGAAGAAATAAAAAACATTCAAATTGGAAAGGAGGAAGTAAAACTCTCATTTTTTTCAGAGGACATGATATCAAATATAGAGAACCCTAAAGACCACTACAAATTGCTAGATTTAATAAATGAATATGGCAATATAGCAGTATACAAAATCAATACCCAGAAACTGATGGCATTTTTATACACCAATAATGAATTCTCAGAGAGAGAAACTAAGCAAATAATCTCCTTTACCATTGCAAGAAAAGAATTAAGATACTTAGGAATAAACTTAACCAAGGAAGTAAAACACTTGTACTCCGAAAACTACAAGATGTTGAAAAAGAGATTGAGGAAGATATAAACAAGTGGGAGAATATACTATGTTCATGGATTGGTAGAATCAACATTAAAATGTCCATACTACCCAAGACAATCTACAGATTCAATGCAATCCTTATTAAAGTACCAACAGCATATTTCACAGATCTAGAACAAATATTTCAAAAATTTATATAGAACAATAAGGACCCCGAATAGCCATAGCAATTTTGAGAAAGAAGAACAAAATTGAAGGTATCGCAATACCAGATATCAAGTTATACCATAAAGCCACTGTAATCAACACAGCATGGCATTGACACAAGGAATATAGATCAAAGGAATAGAACAGAGACCACAGAAATTGATCCAAGCCATTATGCTCAATATTTGGCAAAGGAGGAAAGAACATACAATGGAGTCAAGAAAGTCTCTTCAATAAATGGTTTTGGGAACACTGAACAGATACATGCAAAAAAAAAAAAAAGAAAAAAAGAAAAAGAAGAAAAGAAAGTAGACCACCAACTTATACCATACACAAGAATAAACTCAAAATGGGTAAAAGACTTAAATATAAGTCATGAAACCATAAAAACCCTAGAAGAAACCTTAGGCAGCAAAATCTCAGACTTCTCACATAGCAAAATGTTCAAAGATACATCTCCCAGGGCAAAGGAAACCAAGGAGAAAATAAACAAATGGGACTACATCAAAATAAAAAGCTTCTGCACTACAAAAGAAACCATCAACAAAATGAAACTGGAGCCTATTGTATGGGAGAACATATTTGGCAATGATACATCAGGTAAAGGTTTAATATCCAAAATATCTAAGGAAACTCATACAACTTAACAAAAGAAAGGCAAACAAAAATTTTTTTTAAAAAAGGACAAAATACCTAAATAGATACTTCTCCAAAGGGGACATACCAGAGAGATGCAAATTAAAATGACAATGAGGTATCACTTCACACCTTTCAGAATGGCTATCTTCAACAAATCAACAAAGAACAAGTGTTGTCAAACATATGGAGAAAGGGAACCCTGGTGCACTGCTGATGAGAATGCAGACTGGTATAGCCATTATGGAAAAACAGTATGGAGTTTCCTCAAAAATTAAATATGGGACTCCTATTTGACCCAGTGATCCTACTTGTAGGAATATATCCTAAGAAACCTGACACACCAATCAGAATGTATGCACCCCTATGTTCATAGCACAATTTACAATAGCTAAGATCTGAAAATAGTACAATTGTCCATCAATAGACTAGTGGATCAAAAAGCTGTGGTACATTTACACCCTGTAATACTATGCATTAGTAAAAAAGAATAATCTCTTACCCTTTAAGACAGCACAGAGGGAACTGGAGAATATTATGCTAAACAAAATAAGCCAGTCAGAGAAAAACAAGGATCACAAGATTTCACTCAGATGTAGAATCTAATTAACAAAATAAATTGATGAACAAAATAGATCCAGAGATACAGAAGCATAAAACAGACTGAAATCTCAGAGAGAAGGCAGGGGAGGGTGGGTGGCTGGGAAGAGATCAAAGAACTTGTATGTATATATGCATTACCCATGGACACAGACAATAGGGTGGTGAAGGCCTATTAAAGGTGGTGGGGTGGGCTAGAAGGGGTCAATGGGGGGAAAAGAGTACATATGTAATACTTTCAACAATATTTAATTTTTTTTGCTGAGTTTTTTAAAATTTTGTTTTATTGCTTAAAGTATTACAAAGAGTGTTAAATAAGTCTCCATTTTTTCCTCTTGACCTTCCCCCTCATCCCCTACCCCCCAGTGTCTTGTGTCCATTGATTATGCTTATATGCATGCATACAAGTCCTTTCAGTTGATGTATTAACTTCCCCCCAACCCTCCCGAGCCTTCCAGCTGTTCTGCCTCTGTATCTATTTATGTTCACCAGTTTATAATGGTCTTTATTATCCACAAATAAGTGAGATTATGTGGTATTTTTCTTTCATTTACTGGCTAATTTCACTTAGCATAATGCTCTCCAGCTCTATCCATGCTGCTGCAAATGGTAAGAATTCCTTCTTTTTTACAGCAGCATAGTATTCCATTGTGTAGATGTACCACCATTTTCTAATCCATTCATCTGCTGATGGGCACTTAGGCTGTTTCCAAATCTTAGCTATGGTAAATTGTGCTGCTATGAAAATAGGGGTGCATATATCCTTTCTCATTGGTGTTTCTGGTTTCTTGGGATATATTCCCAGAAGTGGGATCGCAGGGTCAAATGGGAGTTCCATTTTTAATTTTTTTGAGGAAACTCCATACTGTCTTCCATAGTGGCTGCACCAGTCTGCATTCCCACCAGCAGTGCACAAGAATTCCTTTTTCTCTGCATCCTCTCCAGCACTTGTCATTTGTTGATTTGTTGATGACAGCCATTCTGACAGGTGTGAAATGATACCTCATTGTCGTTTTGATTTGCATCTCTCAGATGAGTAGTGACTTTGAGCATGTTTTCATATGTCTCTTGGCTTTCTGAATGTCCTCTTTTGAAAACTGTCTATTTAGGTCCTTTGCCTGTTTTTAGATGGGATTGTTTATCTTCCTTTTGTTAAGTTGTATGAGTTCCCTATAAATATTGGAGATTAAACCTTTATCGGTGATAACATTGGCAAATATGTTCTCCCATGCAGTTGGTTTTCTTGTTGTTTTGCTGATGGTTTCTTTTGCTGTGAAGAAGCTTTTTATTTTGATGTAGTCCCTTTTGTTTATCTTCTCTTTAGTTTCCAATGCCCTAGGAGCTGTATCGGTGAAAAAATTGCTTCAGCATATGTCTGAGATTTTGTTGCCTTTGGATTCCTCTAGTATTTTTATGGTTTCCCATCTTACATTTAAGTCCTTTATCCATTTTGAGTTTATTTTTGTGTATGGTGTAAGTTGGTGGTCTAGTTTCATGTTTTTTTGCATATATCTATCCAATTTCCCAACACCGTTTATTAAAGAGACTGTCTTGACTCCATTGTATGTTCTTGCCTCCTTTGTCAAATATTAATTGAGCATATTGGTTTGGGTCGATTTCTGGGTTCTCTATTCTATTCCATTGATCTATATGTCTGTTCTTGTGCCAGTACCAGGAAGTTTTGAGCACTGTGGCTTTGTAATATAGCTTGATATTTGGTATGGAGATCCCACCTACTTTGTTCTTTCTCAGGATCGCTGCAGCTATTCAGGGCTTTTTTTATTCCAGATGAATTTTTGGAGAGTTCATTCTAGGTCTGTGAAATATGCCACTGGTATTTTAACGGGAAGTGCGTTGAATTTATAGATTGCTTTGGGTAGTATGGACATTTTAATGATGTTGATTCTACCAATCCATGAACATGGTATGTTCTTCCATCTGTTTATGTCTTCCTCTATCTCTTTTTTCAACATTCTGTAGTTTTCTGAGTAGAGGTCTTTTACCTCTTTAGTTAAGTTTTTTCCTAAATATCTTAATTTTTGTGGTGTAAAAGTAAATGGGATTGCTTCTTTAGTCTCTTTTTCTATAAGTTCACTACTGGTGTATAGAAATGCAATAGATTTCTTAGCATTAATTTTGTATCTTGCTACATTGCTGAATTCATTAAGTCTAATAGTTTTTTAACAGAGTCTTTAGTGTTTTTTATGTACAATATCATGTCATCTACAAATAAGGACAGTTTTACTTCTTTTCCAATTTGGATGCCTTTTATTTCTTCTTCTTGTCTAATCACAATGGCTAATACTACCACTACTATGTCGAACAGGAGTGGTGAGAGTGGGCATCCCTGTCTTGTTCCTGTTCTAAGGGAAAATGATTTTAGTTTTTGCTCATTGAGTATGATGTTGGCTGTGGGTTTGTCATATATGGCTTTTATTATGTTGAGGTATGATCCTTCTATTCCCACCTTGCTGAGAGTTTTTATCGAAAATGGGTGTTGGATTTTGTCAAGTGCCTTTTCTGCATCAATTGATATGACTATGTGGTTTTTATCTCTCAATTTGTTTATTGATTTGGGGATATTGTACCAGCCTTGCATCCCTGGGATAAATCCTACTTGGTCCTGGTGTATGATCTTTCTGATGTACTGAAAGATCCAATTTGCTAGGATTTTGTTGAGAATTTTGGCATCTATGTTCATGAGGGATATTGGCTTATAATTCTATTGCATTGTGTTATCTCTATCTGGTTTTGGTATTAGGGTAATGCTGGCTTCATAGAATGAGCTTGGAAGTGTTCCTTCCTCTTGAATTTTTAGGAGTAGTCTCAGGAGGATAGGTTTTAGTTCTTCCTTGAATGTTTGGTAAAACTCCCCTGTGAAGCTGTCTGGCCCTGGGCTTTTATTTGCTAGAAGCTTTATGATTACTGATTCAATTTCTTCCATAGTTATTGGCCTATTGAGATTTTTAGATTCTTCCTGATTGAGTTTTGGAAGGTTGTATTTTTCTAGGAATGTGTCCATTTCCTCAAGGTTGTCTAGTTTGTTGGAGTAGAGTTGTTCATAGGAATTTTTAACAATCCTTTGTATTTCTGTGGGGTCTGTTGTTATTTCACCTCTATCATTTCTAATTTTGTTTATTTGGGTCCTTTCTCTTTGTTTCTTGGTGAGCCTGGCTAGAGGTTCATCAATCTTGTTTTTTCTTTCAAAGAACCATCTCTTGGTTTTATTGATCTTTTGTATTGTTTTTTTGGTCTCTATGTCATTGATTTCTGCTCTAATCTTTATTATCTCCTTCCTTCTGCTCACTCTGGGCTTTTCATGTTGCTCTCTAATTCTTTGAGTTGTAAAGTTAGACGATTTACTACCATTTTTTCTTGTTTTTTGAGGTAGGTCTGCAGAGCTATAAATTTCCCTCTCAGGATTGCTTTCCCTGTGTCCCATAGGTTTTGGATTGTTGTGTTTTCATTATCATTAGTTTCCAGGATGTTTTTAATTTCTTCTTTTATCTCATTGGTAACCCAATCAATATTTAATAACATGCTGTTCAGCTTCCAAGAGTTTGAATGTTTTGGGTTGTTTTTATTATAGTTTATTTCTAATATTATGCCATTGTGATCTGAGAAGATGCTTGATATGATTTCAATCTTCTTGAATTTGGGCAGACTTTGCTTGTGCCCCAATATATGGTCTATTTTTGAAAATGTCCCATGTGCACTTAAGAAGAATGTATATTCCGAGGCTTTGGGGTGAAATGTTCTGAAGATGTCAACTATGTCCATCTGATTTAGTGAGTCATTTAAGATTGCCATGTCTTTGCTGATTTTTTGTCTAGAGGATTTATCCAGTGATGTCAGAGGTGTATTAAAGTCCCCTACTATGATTGTATTGTTGTCTATCTCTCCCTTGATATCTTCTAGGAGTTTTTTTATGTATTTAGGTGCTCCTGCATTGGGTGCATATATGTTTATCAGGGTTATGTCCTCTTGTTGTATCGATCCCTTTAGTATTATTAAGTGGCCTTCCTTATCTCTTATGGCCTTCACTTTGAGATCTATTTTGTCTGATATAAGTATAGCTATCCCAGCTTTTTTTTCCATTTCCATTTGCCTGAAAGATATTTTTCCATCCCTTCACTTTTAGTCTGTGTGAGTTCCTTATTCTGAGGTGAATCTCTTGTAAACAGCAAATATATGGGTCATGTTTTTTATCCATTCAGCCACTCGGTGTCTTTTGATTGGAGCATTTAGTCCATTTACATTTAAAGTTATTATTGAAAGGTACTTGTTTGTAGCCATTTTATTTTTTGTGCCTGTGTTCTTTCTTACTTTTTATTTCATCTTTTTACACCAGTCTCTTTAGCATTTCTTGTATTGCTGGCTTTGTGGTGATAAATTCCCTTAGCCTTATTTTGACTGTGAAGCTTCTTATTTCCCCTTCAATTTTGAATGATAGTCTTGCTGGATAGAGTACTCTTGGATTCAGTCCCTTGCTTTGTATCACTTTGTAAATTTCCGTTCATTCTCTTCTGGCCTGTTGTGTTTCTGTTGAGAAGTCATTTGATAATCTAATGGGAGCTCCCTTGTATGTAACTTTCTGTCTCTGTCTTGCAGCCTTTAAGATCCTCTCTTTGTCCTGAACATTTGCCATGGTAATTATAATGTGTCTTGGTGTGGGGTCTTTTGGATTAACCTTGTTTGGGACTCTCTATGCCTGTGTGACTTTTTTCTTCTCCACCTCAGGGAAGTTTTCTGATGTTATTGCTTCAAATATGTTTTCTAATCCTAGTTCCTCTTCCTGTTGTTTTGGTACCCCTATTATTCATATGTTGCTTCGTTTTATGTGGTCCCATAGCTCCCTTAGGCTCTCCTCCTGTCTCTTGATTTTTTTGTCTAATTGCAGTTCAATTTGGGTGTATTTTGCTTCCCTATCTTCTAATTCGGTCCTCCACTTCTCCTAGTCTACTGTTGAAGCTTTCCATGGTGTTCTTTATGGCAGCTATATCACCCTTCATTTCTTCTTGATTCTTACATAAGTTATTCATTTTTTCATCCATTTCTTCTTGATTCTTACATAAGTTGTTGATTTTTTCCTCCATCTGGTTTATGCACTCTAGGACCCTTATTCTGAATTCTTTTTCTGACATATTTTTGCATGCATCTGTTTCACTTAGCTGCTTTTCTGGCAATTCCTCCTTTTCTTTTCTTAGTGGGTTTCTTTGTCTACCCATTTTTGGTCTCACTGACTGATCTAGATGTCAAGTTGTGCAGGGGCTGCTCCTTGGGTGGTGGTGGTTCCTTGGGCTGCAGTTGCTCCTCAAGGTGGCTGGTCCTCAGATGACAGTGGCTCCTCTGGTGGGTGCTGTTAGTAGGAGTGGTGTCTCTGGCTGGTAATGGAAGCTGCTCACACAGCTGCTATTCTTGGGACAGAGATGGACTGATCATGTGGCTGCTGCCCCGTGGATCTAGGCTGGCTGCATGCTGCTGCTTTTCTTAGATGGAGCAGGTTGCTCGTGAGGCTGAGGCTGTTTGGACAGGGGCAGGTTGCTTACAGGGCGACTGCTCCTCTTACGGGTGCAGGCTGCTCGATCAGTTGTTGGTTCTCAAATGGGGGGTGTGCTGCTTGCATGGTTGCTGCGCATTAGGTGGGAGTGAGCTGCACCTGTGACTGCTGCTCCTTGGATAGAGTTGGGATGCTCCCCCAGGTACTGCTCGTTGGACAGGTTCAGACTGCTTTTGGCTGATGCTCCTTGGATTAGTGTGGGCTGCTGCTCAGACGGGCGAGGCTGTTCATGTGGATGCTGCTCTTTGGACTGGGGAACGAGCCGCTCACACAGCTGTTGATCCTTGGATTGCTGCCACTTGAGGCTTTTGCTCTTAGGTCTGGGACAGGCTGGTTATGGAGCTGCTGCTCCTTGGACAGGGGTGGGTTGCTCACGTGTCTGCTGTTTGTGTGGTTGCAGTGCCTTGGGCCAAGGCATTGGGCCGGTCACAGGAGAGCAGGCTTCAGAAATCACAGGAGCCTGTGCCCAGGGTGGCTAGAGACTAGTTGACTGTGGGCAGGGGTGAGGTCTGGCTCCCAGTTACAGCAGCTCTCCCCTTAAAAACACTAGGCCTGTGAGGATGGGCTGGCCTCCTGGAACTGTTTACAATGGTAGCAGAGGCTGCCTAGTTAAGGAAGCCCGTTTAGCCAGGCCACGCGGGATCTATCTGTGCTTCACTCACATACACACACGCACATTCCACATGACCACACACTCCTCTTTTGGTCCCTCACTGACTTATGCTCTCTCCCTCATTGCTACCTTCTTCCTCTGTAGTTGGGTCTGGGGTATTATTAACCCGTTTGTGGATGGAATTTCATCTACAGGTGTCTGGTTATGAGATTCACTCTCTAGCACCTGGCCTGACTGGATAAAGTTCACCTTGACAAGACCCCACATAAATGGACCAAAGCACGAATATACTCACGACAATAAAAACCCCACTCTAAGTGACCACCCCAAGCAGAAAGGATGGGAGCAGAATCTGTAGATGCTGAGCTTATATATAGGAGATAAGGTTAAGAACTGGAAGAATATGAGGAGGATCTCAGTTCAGTATAGAGGAAGTAGAAAGGGGATGGGTGTACAAGAGGAAAGAGAATGAAAGAAAAGAAAAATAAATAAATTTACAAAAAATTTCAAAAATAGTATAAAAATAGCAAAAAAATGATAAAATAAAATAAAATAGAGTGATGGAAAAATAAAGTAAATAGAATTAGAAAATAAAGCAACAAACACACACAGGAAAACAAAGAAAAACGGGAAAGGCAACAAAGTAATAATAATAAATTAATTAAAGATGAAGAAGTAAAATGTTTCTTTGGCTGGCTTCAGATCCCAGTCTCCTGTACTGTTGTTTTTCTCAGGATCTGATTACTGGGACCAAAAGTCTCTCTTTAGGCCAGTCTCTTTGGAGTCTCAGGGACTTAATAGGTTGTGTGTTTTGTTTTTTTTTAAAGAAATCCTTTTTACAGTTCAGGGTAGAGTCTGGGTGTGGCTGTATTAGTTGCCTGGATACTGGAGGGAGGGGTTGTCTCTTCAGGGCACAATGGCTGCCTAGATCCCAGGCTCTGGCATGAGTCAGCACCAAACTTGCTGCCACCTCTCCTGGATCCCCCTCTCTCTCCAGATTCCACAACTCAGTACCTTCTCCCACACTCCAGCCACAGGTAAGTGTCTGTATCCACAATGCCTTATGCGTGGGGCTCAGTGTATAAAGATTCCGGCCACAGAGGCGGGAGAGGCTGTGGCCGCACGTGTGCCTCTTCTGCCGGCACAGTCTTTACTGTGGACCCAGATGTAGAATCCACTTCGAGGGGGGTACGCTTCTCTCCTGCCGGCACACCCCAGCCCTTTCCTGATTGTGAAGCCGGATCTAGAAGCCCCTGCCGACCAGCAGTTCCGCGGACCCTCTTTCCGCTGCGCTGCCGGTCTCAGGAGACGCGGCTGGGTGCTGGCGCCAGTGCCGTGCGGAGACTTTCAGATCCTTAGGGCTAAGGTCTGGCAAAATATCTTTCACAAAGCCTTGAATTTACCTCTCTCAGGAAACTTCTGCCTTACCCAGCTGCAGGCTGTCTCCCAGCTCGATTTCCACTGCCAATTCGAGCTGGATGCTACTCGCTTCAGCTGTTCACCCTATCTGTTCCCGGACAAGGCACTGGATACGTCTGCCTATACCACTGCCATTTTTTCCTCTCCAGATTCAATTTTTAATAATAAATTACTTAATATTCAAAAATAAAATAATAACCTAAATGTAAATGAATTCAATGCTTCAATGAAAAAAGATAGGGTACCTGAATGAAGAAGAAAACCAGAACCATATAGATGCTGTCTACAAGATACCCAGCTCAGAACAAAATATTCACACAGGCTGAAATTGAAGGGTGGAAAAAATATTCCAACATGCAAATGTAAATGGAAAAAAAAGGTGGGGTAGCAATACTTATTTCATGCCAAAGTTGACTTCAAAACAAAGGCCATAATAAGAGGCAAAACATTCACTACATAATACTAAAGTCATTGATCCAACAAGAGGATATAACCCTTATAAACATATGCACCAAATATAGCAACATGTAACCATATTTTTAAAAACCTCTTAGGAGACTTTGAGAGATTGACAGCAATATAGTCATAATAGGGGACTATAACACCTCACTGTCATCAATGAATAGATCTTTCAGATAGTAATGAAATACCAAACTTAAATAATACACGAGATTAGATGGATTTAATTGATATTTACAGAACTTTTAATCCCAAAGAAGTAGAACATACCTTCTTCTCAAGTGTACATGGAACATTCTCAAAGATAGATCACATGTTAAGACACAAATTAAGTCTTAACAAATTTAAGAAGACTGGGATGCCCTAACCAATTTGACTCAGTGGATAGAGCGTCAGCCTGCGGACTGAAAGGTCCCAAGTTTGATTCTGGTCAAGGGCATGTACCTTGGTTGCGGGCACATCCCCAGTAGGAGGTGTGCAGGAGGCAGCAGATCGATGTTTCTCTGTCATCGATGTTTCTAGCTCTCTATCCCTCCCCCTTCCTCTCTGTAAAAAATCAATAAAATATATTTAAAAAAAGACTGGGATCATATCAAACATCTTCTCGATCATAGTGGCATGAAACTAGAAATCAACCACAATAAAAGAAATTAAAAAAATTGTGTAGCTACATGGATATAAGGCTCCTCACACACCTGTTCCAACCCTTCATAAGGTCTGCCTTCTGCAGGGCAGTTCTCTTGCCAGACCTGATTGCAGCTTGGGAGAAGTTGAAACTAGAAGCAGGGCATTCTAGGCCTAGGGTCCTGGTCATTCCTATGGCCTCAACTAGGAGTTCATGGTCTGTCAGTGTGGTTTTGTGTCCTCATAGCTGCTCTGAGTTCTGAGTATTTTCCAGATTATGGAAAATAATCGGTTTTATATTTTTAAAAAACAATTAAAAATATTTTTGACTTCAGAGAGGGAGGGAGAGAGAGAGATAGAAACATTAATGATGAGCCCGGTCAGCATGGCTCAGTGGTTTGAGCATGGACCTAAGAATCAGGAGGTCAAGGTTTAATTCCTGGTCAGGGCACATGCCCAAGTTGTGGGCTTAATCCCCAGTGTGGGCATGCAGGAGGCAGCCAGTCAATGATTCTCTCTCATCATTGATGTTTCTCTCTCTCTCTCCCTCTCCCTGCCTCTCTGAAATCAATAAAAATATATTAAAAAAAGAGAAACATTAATGATGAGAGAGAATCCTGCAGCCTCTACCCCCTCATGCCACACATCTTCACCACCCAAGAGAAGTTTCTGTTCAGGTCCTCTTGCCCATTTTTTAATTGGGTTGTTTGTTTATTTGGTGTTGAGTTGTATGAGCTCTTTATATATTTTGAATATTAACCTTTTGTCAGAGTTGTGTACAAATATCTTCTTTTTATTAATATTTGGTTGGTTGCTGTGGGAACCATGCCAGAGTCGCTGGATAGTCAAGGCAACTTAGAATGTGAAAGGCCTTGTTAATTGTACACCGGACGCCCAAGGCCACTCTGAACATGGGAATCTAAATCAGAATGTCCAAGGACAATGTGCAGGGGCACAACAAGGTCACTACTTGGAAAGAAGCCTCTTTTGTCTAAAAAGTATGCATGTTAAGCAGCCAGTGCACTGGGGAGAAGAAAAGTCAGCTACTATGTGAGGCTGAAGAAGTAGGAGAAGCTGCTGAGGCAGAAAGCTCAGGTGCTGCTACTATGTGAGGCAGTGAATGAGTCTAGGGACAGTGTGTTACTGCTCAGATAATAGCTGTGGGTACAGAGGCTAATGCTGCTTTTGTGGGAAAGATGTATTTGTTCACCAGCCTGTGTGCGGCTGCCTGTATAAAACTTTTCTGTGAAGACCTCTTTTGTCTGATGGCTTTATGACCACTGGATTCTACAATAAAGACTCATTCTTACACACCCACAACTTCCCATGGCTTCTCTATCTAAGACCCAGCGTCCAAGAAGGTCCAGCCTCTGACAGAGGGTCTTGGACCCAACTGTTAGTGTAGTGAGCGGGGTTCAGGAAGGAACCTGCCCTGACACTTGGTGTAATTGAGCAGAATTCAGAATATATGGACTCTGAGCAGCTATGCTCTTGCTGCTCTGACCATTGCCCTTTTGTTTTGGAAGTTATTTTGCTGTGCAGAAGGTTTTAAATTTGATTAGTCTCATTCATTTATTTTTGCCTATACTTCCTTTGTCTTGGAATCAAATTTGTAAAATCTTCTTTAAGACCAAGGTCTATAAATTTAGTACCTATGTTTTCTTCTGTGTAACTTATTGTTTCAGATCTTATATATAATTTTCTGATACCCTTTAAGTTAATTTTTTGTATGGGACAAACTCTAGTCTAGCATCAATTTTTTCATGTGGCTTCCCAAATTTCCCAGCACCATTTATTGAAGAGGATATTTTTCTATTTTATGTTTTTCCCTTTGTCAGAAATTATTTCCCATGTAAATATGAGTTTATTTTTGAGTTATCAATCCTGTTCCATTGGTCTGTGTGTGTTTTTCTGCCAATACCATGCTGTTTAGATTATTGTTGCTTTGTAGAAAAACTTTAAGTTTATTGGCAAAACCATAGAGATTAAAAGTGTACAACTCAATAAAATATTATTTGCACACTGCATCATGTGCCCATCGCTCCAAGCAAAGCCTTTTCCATCCCAATTTTACCGCCCTTTGCCCTCTATAGTTTGCTTTGCATAGTATGAACATTATAATGATGTTAATTCTTCCAATCTATGAACACTCTATATGTTTCCATTTATTTGTATCTTTCTCAATTTCTTCAATGTTCTATAGTTTTCTGAGTACAGATTTTTTTTTT
>PVJC01031911.1:0-20261 GCA_004026665.1 Murina feae | reverse complement strand
CCAGTGGTCTCAGATTGTGAGAGGGATGTCCAACTGCCAGTTTAGGCAATCACATTGGGCCTAAACTGGCAGTCAGACATTTCCCGAGAGGTTCCAGATTGGAGAGTGTGCAGCTGGGCTGATGGGAACTCCCCAACTTCATGCACTGAGCCTTTAGTATATATATATATATATTTACATGAGCTATATTAAATGTCAAGCTACAATATTACATGTTTGTTTATAGAAAATATTTTTAAACTATCACTCTTAACAGACCTCACAATAGGTCCTTACATGTTTTGAAGTAAAATAAAAACTTACTTTCACTTTATGTGTGGAATCTTGAAAATCAGTGCCTTTTCTCTGTTTTTCTTTGTGTGTGTTTTTTTTGTACTGATAAGCAGGAGGTAGTCACAGTTTAAGTACTTGTAGGTTTTTGCTTGGTTTGGGAAGAGGTTACTTGGAAGAGAAAACTGAGTTATTATCTGTGGAATAAGAAAATACCATCCAGCACAAATCTAAGAGTTTTTCAATTAAGCCAAGTAATTAGATTTGGAAAGTATCCAGTGAACTTCCACTAAACAATCTAACCTATGAAACTCAATGATACTTTCAAGAAGGAAGTGTAAAAATAATAAATAAAAATAAGAACAGAAAATGTTCAGTGAATTCACCTATGGCAAATGTGCTCCAGGAGCACAGAGATAAAAAATGTTTCCCAAATTTTCACTTCATGATAATTTCTAATCAACTTTACAATGGAATTGTACTTATAAAAGCAATACAATTGAATAGTTATGTGCTTTCATAATAAAAGCATGCCTCTCTGAAATGGAATGGCCTTAACCTACTTACGATATTTTATACCACTGTATTGTGCAACGCAGATTCTCACAAAAGTTATGTTGTCTTTTCAATTAGTATTTGCCATTACAAGAATAAAATCAGTTATTTTTTTCCTTTTTTTAAAATATATTTTATTGATTTTTTACAGAGAGTAAAGGAGAGGGATAGAGAGTTAGAAACATCGATGAGAGAGAAACACCCATCAGCTGCCTCCCACACACACCCCACTGGGGATATGCCCGCAACCAAGGTACATGCCCTTGACCAGAATGGAACCTGAGACCTTTCAGTCCTCAGGCCGACGCTCTATCCACTGAGTCAAACCAGTCAGGGCAGTTATTTTTTTCTTGATATTAGATCAGTTAATGAAAAAATACTGGAAACTATAAATCAGAAACAGTGCTTTTTTTGTAGAATTTAAATAAGCAACATTGATAGACTTTCCAAATAGTGTAATTTAACCCTCATAACATCTCTGAGAGGTAAAATAGTAAACATTTCTTATATTTACTTCATGAATGAAATAAAATAAGTTATTGTTAACACATTCTTTCAAACTTAATTCAGCATTTGAAATGTCTCACAGTATGTTTTTCCTCATGATTTCACCTGTACTTTCTGTATCTTCTCACATTTTGTCATTTTTTTAGAAGAGAATATAATAGAGTCAAAATGTTTTATATGTATTTAATTGCCCTCTCTCTTCCAAATATCTAACATTGTGCATTTCTATACTACCAAAGAAGATCAATATTGGCAATCTAGAGAACTGTTCAATAAAATATAACCATATTTACTGTAGCAGCTCAATAGTCATTCTCATGATAAAATATAAGTGTCCCCTGTGTATGTCAGAATATATGTGAAGCAATTTAAATTAAAATACCTCCTAATCAAGAGAGATAGTTCTTAAAACAACCCATACTTATGGACAATACATTGTTAGAGGTTCTAGACAATATCTGGATATTCTTCTCCCAGACACACAATGGCCCCTGTAGGTGCCCTGTCATTTTCTTGTGTATCTCTCAGAAGTAGGAAAGATGTGTCAGAGCCTATAAAGCACATTGTGCCAGTGCACAATTGTAGCAGAGAAATGAAAAGTGAAGAGAAGAGAGATGATATTTATCATTTTTCAGTGCTGTGGAACATGCTTTTATACTCTAAAGTGACAAAAGGGAAAAATAAATTCACGTAGAATGAGAAAGAGAAGCAAGTATAAAAGCATCAAACATAACTATTGTAAATATTGCTTAGCAAAATGTCTTATTTTTCTTCATAAAATTACAATGAAATTTGCCTGAGAACCTGACACAAAGCTCTTACACAAAGGCAATTTTTGACTATGTGGGTATCTAAGATTGACATCTGAGAGTTCTATACGACCTAAAAGAAATAGAGAAAAGTGGTCATCCCCCCCTAGGAGGTCACCCTACCTATCCTTGCTATGTGACCTCCGAAGGGAGACAAAGAATTATACGATTCTGAAACTTCTCTCTGGAGGGCTCTCAGTTGGACTTACTTTACCCAGAGAGAGGGTTTCAGCATCTCATCACTAGAGCTAAATCTTATGGGTGGTCCCTGCATGTTCATTGACAAACCATTACTGGGGAGCAAAGATATCATCATTGAGAAACAAGATGCCTTCTCCCACACTAATACTGAAAATCTCTGCCCTTTGCCATTCATGACCTGCAAGAGCTGGAGGCCAAGAAATTCCAACACAAGTTCTGAGTCAGCACTGTACACATCTACCAGGAAGAAAAATTCTCCTTTTGTTCAGTAAAAATTAATTGGTGCCTATGAATATAGCCCAATGGTTGAGTATTGACCCATGAACCAAGAGTTCACTGGTTGGATTCCTGATCAAGGCACATTGCCTAGGTTACAGGCTCAATCCTTGGTAGGGGTCATGTAGGAGGTGGCTGATCAATGTATCTATTTATCTATCTATCTATCTATCTATCTATCTATCATCTTTCATGTTTCTATCTCCCTCTCTCTCCCTCCCTCTCTCTCTAAAATCGTGAAAAACATATTTTTTAAAAAATGAATTGGTAGATTGGAGGAATTCATGAGCTCAATTGGTCCTGACACTGTTAGCATCTTTTTTTTTTTTTCAGTAAAGCACACACTATTTGGTGTTAAAAGGCCTGCATTTAAAACAAAAACTCATAGACAGAGACAACAGTATGGTGATACCAGAGGAAAAGGGGGGTGAGGCAATGAAGGGCAGAGCAGACTGAGTGTATTGTGACAGAAGGAGACTTGAGTTTGGGTGGTGGGAAGATAACGCAATATATAGATCAAGTATTATAAAATTGTCTACCTGAAACCTGTATGACTTACAAAATTAATGATAAAGAGACATGTGTTTACATATTAACTTCAGGACTCCCTAATTGTGTAGCCTTGGCAAGCACTGCTACTAAAAAGAGGAGGTTGATTTAGTGATATCCAATTTGGGCCTGGGAGTCTTGGTGAGAACTTAGTGAGCACTCAGGTCAGGGGAATAGGAATAAAAACAAACAAAAGAACACACACAAAAACCACTGTCTGATTGGTCATAATCCCATTTTGTCACAGGGTTATGTTTCTTTTTAAAACTTCCAATTCTGAGGTTGGAGGTTTGGGGGCCATTACTATGTCCTTGGAGCATCCCTACCACTATTCTTTTTTTAAAAAAATTTTCTTTATTGATTAAGGTATTACATATGTGTCCTTATCCTCCCATGCCCCCCTACCCTCCCACTCATGTCCTCACCACCACACCCCCCCCCCGTTGTCCATGTCCATTGGTTGGGCTTATATGCATGCATACAAGTCCTTTGATTGATCTCTCCACCTTACACCCACCCACCCCTATCTTCCCTCTGAGGATTGACTGTCTGATGTTTCTCTGTCTCTAGATCTGTCTTTGTTCATCAGTTTATGTTTTTCATTATATTCCATAAATGAGTGAGATCATGTAATATTTATCTTTCTCTGATTGGCTCATTTCACTTAGCATAATGCTCTCCAGTTCCATCCATGCTGCTGCAAATGGTAAGAATTCCTTCTTTTTTATCACAGCATAATATTCCATTGTGTAGATGTACCACAGTTTTCTAATCCAGTCATCTGTTGATGGGCACTTAAGCTGTTTTCAAATCTTAGCTATGGTGAATTGTGCTTCTAGGAATGTAGGTATGCATATATCCTTTCTGATTGGTGTTTCTAGTTTCTTGGGATATATCTCTAGAAGTGAGATCACTGGGTCAAATGGGAGATCCATTTTTAATTTTTTGAGGAAACTCCATACTGTTCTTTACAGTGGCTTCACCAGTCTGCATTCCCACCAGCAGTGCACGAGTATTCCTTTTTCTCCACATCCTCTCCAGCACTTGTTGTTTGTTGATGATAGCCATTCTGACAGATATGAGATGGTACCTCACTGTCATTTTGATTTGCATCCCTCAGATGATTAGTGACTTTGAGCATGTTTTCATATGTCTCTTGGCCTTCCTTATGTCCTCTTTTGAAAAATATCTATTTAGGTCTGTTGCCTATTTTTTGATTGAGTTGTTAATCTTCCTTTTGTTAAATTGTATGAGTCCCCTCTAAATGTTGGAGATTAAACCCTTGTTGGTGATAACATTGGAAAATATGTTCTCTCATGCAGTGGGCTTTCTTGTTGTTTTGTTTATGGTTTCCTTTGCTGTGCAAAAGCTTTTTATTTTGTGTAGTCCCATTTGTTTATTTCCTCTTTAGTTTCCATTGCCCTCAGTGCAGTATCAGTGAAGAAATTCCTTGGCATATGTCTGAGATTTTGCTGCCTGTGTATTCCTCTAGTATTTTTATGGTTTTCTGTCTTATGTTTAAGTATTTTATCCATTTTGAGTTTATTTTTGTGTATGGTGGTCTAGTTTTATTTTTTTTGCATATATATGTACAATTTTCCATACCACTATTCTATATCTGCCTTAACTTTTTTCAGAGTACATCTCTGGAAATTTTCCCTGGTAAGGAAGACCTCAACAATCTGAAGAAGCTATGGGTGAGTCAATGCGGAAGGAACTTGAGGCATTAGAGCTGATTTCAGTGTAGCCTTCACTACTATCGCCCTTGCATTTATCTGGACATCACTTATCTCCAACTCACAGATTTGAAAGGAACCTCAATATAATACATTAAAATACATTCCCAAGTCAATTTTTAATAAATTTCCCAAATTCAAAGTAGCAGAAAGCAGCAGTCACTGGGTAATCATCTGAACAACAAAGATGCAATGCACAATGTGAAAAGAAACATTTTGATTGAGGCATATTTTACATATCATAAAACTTACCCATTACAAGTGAACAATTTGATATTTTTAGTAAGTTTCTAAGTTGTGCATCACCATAAATCAGTTCTAGAACACTTTTATCACTGATAAAATCCTTCATGTACATTTACTGTTAATCCCTGTCCCTCCCCCCTCCCCGGGCATCCATTAATCTCTTTACTCTCTCTGCAGATTTTGAAGTCTAGGTTTGAACAGTTTTTGATATTTTGCTTAAATCTTTTGACCAATGGAGAATGTGAAAGAGGGTAAAACAGGAGAACAGCAGGTTTCATATTCTTGTTCAGAAAGTTTTCTGGTAGCCTGGGGATGAGAGATAAAGAGGAGAGCCTGGACCTCAGGAAACTGATTACCAGAGTGTTGCGAAAACCCAGCTCCAGAAGACAAGGCAGAGAGAATCTTGGTCAGGGCCTGACCAGGCTCAGTCTATGTATATTCAGAGTAAGCAGCTTTCTCTGAAACAGTCTGAGCAAGAAGGTTTCCCAGGGAAGGTGAGTGGTCTGTGAAATGAATAGTAGGTGAAGAAAAAAGAGAGATTTTGTAGTTGTATGTTTTGTAAGAAGTCGATGCCTAAGAGCATGAGAGAAGAAGGTAAGTGAGCTGTGCTCCTGTGTGATTTACAGATGATTGCACATGGCAGTTAGAAGTGTAGCACTGCTGAAGGGCACACTAAATGTGGAGCTCCCTGGGGGAGGGGAGAGCCCAGGTGAAGTCCAAACCAGTTGATCCTGCATGAATATTACTTTTTCTCAGCAGTGGCAGTTACTAAAAACCATGCTCATCCACAACTATGTCTACCACATCCCAGTGCAGGGATTGAATTTTACTCCTTTCCTTATAGGTAAGTTTCCCTATACACTAAAGGAACTCTAAAAGCGAGACTGTCCTTCTGCATTTTTAAAATTTGTCCTGGTGATGACCTTGTAGTGCTTCCATTAATTTCCTCTTCATATCAATCCATCAACTGGCAGACATTTATTAAAATGTGTTTGTTCAAAAAACCCTGTGGAGGCCACAAAGAAGTGCTAAGTAATGATGACCGGGAGACATATAAGGAAGCCACAAGTCATTCTTCTCTTCCTCACTAGCAAAGCACAATTTTATTCAGGGAAAAAATAGACCCAATGAAAAAAAATTATTATTTCTCAGCTTGACCCTAGTAACTAAAAGTGCTTACATAACATAATTTTGTCCCAGTAATATAATTGGGAGTAATTATTTGATTATTTATGACAGCAGTTCTCAACCTGTGGGTCGTGACCCCTTCAGCGGTTGAACAACCCTTTCACAGGGGTCACCTAAGACCATCCTGCATATCAGATATTTACATTATGATTCATAACAGTAGCAAATTACAGTTATGAAGTAGCAACAAAAATAATTTTATGGTTGAGGGTCACAACATGAGGAACTGTTTTAAAGAGCCACAAGGTTGAGAACCACTGATTTATGAGCAACTACTCTAAAGAGAAGTACTGTAGGCAGCACATACCTTCTAACTTTGGTCGTCCTGGTTCCATTTGCCCCAATTATGGTTGCGATGCTGGATGTGGAGCAGATCTCTTATAACCTCGATGTACTCTGTATCAGCTAATGAAGGCTCATTGAAAAGGTAGGTATTGGATAGCATTGTGGTTCACATTTCTAATTTCATTATGTGAGCAGAACAAAATGTCATAGCAGAAATCAATTGTTAATTGATACAGGAGACCAGCATCCATGTCTATATAAGAAATAATAAGTAAAATAATCTATGGTCATTGTAAGACATCCTTAAAATCAGCCAATTGTATTAGGGATGTCAAAAGGTACATATATAATTACAGTTTTAGAAATTAAATTGATTCTGTAATAGTTATGCAGCCATTATGTTACAGGCCATTTATTTGACTTGAATGAATACTTCTCAAAGGAGGTATGACTTGAAGATTAAGAAATGGTTTTCCAAGTGGTCTTAGAGAGGTATGAAAGGGATCCCTGGGCAGGGAAAGCAGACAGAGAGGTAAGTCTGTGAAAAGGCACAAAGTCTGATAGAAAGAATAAAGAGAGATCGAACCAGTTTTGCTCAGTGGATAGAGCATCAGCCTGTGGACTAAAAGGTCCCAGGTTCGATTCCAGTCAAGGGCATGTACCTTGGTTGTGGGCACATCCCCAGTAGGAGGTGTTTAGGAGGCAGCTGATCAATATTTCTCTCTCATCGATGTTTCTAACTATCCCTCTGTCTTCCTCTCTGTAAATAATCAATAAAATATATATTTTAAAAAAGAATAGAGAGAGGTGGAAACAACTGGAGTCCATATTTCTAATGAGAAAAAGGTTTATTTGATAGACACAGAAAAATAATCATAAGTGCCAGGAGAAGGAAATGAGAGAAGTCAAAGATATTGTTCCACTTATGTATGCATTCATTGGTTGCTTCTTGTATGTGCCCTGAACGAAGATCAAACCAGTAGCCTTGGTGTATTGGGAGGATGCTCTAATCAATTGAGCTACCCTGCCAAGGGCTCAGCTCTCTAATTTTTAAAAATCTTTAATATATTGATCTACTAGGCAAAATGCTAAATACTTGATTAGTAACTCAGACAATGGTACTTACCAGGACAGACATAAATTCCTAAACTTTTAGGAGACCTAATATTACATTTTTGCCTAGGAGATTTTCTAGCTTCTAAAAACCAAGCAGTAAAGACCACTCTGTATTTACCTATTACTATCTAAAGAAATAAGGTGGATAGGAAAGAAGAAAATAAAATACAATAAAATGACACATAGAAAATGGTCAATTTACAAGGTAATAATAATAATAATAAATTATCAAGTTATACTAAAATGTATTATTTAACTCAAATAGTTTCAGCATCTACAAAAATAAATACAATATATAACATGCACAAATAAAAAGACACACACAGCCCTGAGCAGTTTGGTTCAGCAGATAGAGCGTCGGCCTCGGACTGAAGGGTCCCAGGTTCGATTCCGGTCAAAGGCATGTACCTTGGTTGCGGGCACATCCCCAGTAGGGAATGTGCAGGAGGCAGCTGATCAATGTTTCTCTCTCATTGATGTTTCTAACTCTCTATCCCTCTCCCTTCTTCTTTGTAAAAATTATATATATGTGGTCACATATAATACATCCTGTGAGCATTTTACCAGTGTGTTGATGACCTGCTTGAGTTAACAACTGAGCTTTGTCTCCAGTAGTAAAATCCAAGCAAATATTACTTGCTCAAGTCTATACCAGCACATTTTAACTAGACTAAATATACTCTAAGGAGAGGTTAATATTATACTATTTCATTTTCATTCTCAGCATTTAAAATCACAGCTGTTATTCATAATTTAATTGTACCTGTAAGTAAAAATCATGTATTTGTGACATTGTTTAAGTTTATTGACTCATAAAATTAGAAATATTAGAGTCTGAAGTTGATTTAAGTATCTTCTTATATATACTCAATCATGTAATGTTATTTTTCCCACTTTCTCCATATTAATGATATCTTAAATCTTGGCTTTTTGAGATAAGACCAAATACCTGTTGCAAAAAAACAACAAAAACAAACAAACAAAAAACACACAAAAAACATGAGTGGGATTTTAAAGCCACTGCCAACTATAGTGAAGGCATACAGCATGCAAAGCAAACTTCACTCATTGAAGTAACAACTGTTAATTTGTTCATTATTTGGATTAACTTTCCCTCCTACCTCTGGGCCCATAGCCAAAAAGCAATTTGCATTTTATTAATTACTCACCAATTGTTGGGGTGGAGGGGAGTGATTTTTGAAGTTTCAAATGGTCGATGCTGTCTTTGCATTCCTTATCCTTCCAAACTAAAAATAGATAACATTTGTATAAGCAGGATCTTGTTGGATTGCTGAGAGATTACTATGATTTAAGTTTTAGAATTGCTTAAAGTTGTAATAAGATTGGAGTCAATATCATTCAATACCTTGTCAGGACTTTCAATGGTACAATTCACATTAGTGATAATAATAATTATAATAGCCACATCTATTAATTTACTTAAGCACATAAAATGTTTCAAGTGCTGTATTATAAATAACTTTCATATCTCATTTATTTAAAAAAAAACACTTGTACAATGGTAAGAAGTATCATTTTTGTTTTACAGATAATACTAGCCAGTATTTACTAAATTTAAATCCCAATGAGACTGTTACCATTTTCTAGAACAGACAACACAGATGTAGTGTGAGAAAATGATTTTCCTAAATATCCATATGTAGCAAACTTGGATCTAGGACTCATTTGTAATTTAAGAACTCATGTTCTTAACCACAATGTCCCAGTTATCAAATGGATTAATCACATTAAATAGTAAATCTAGATCCTTTAACATATAAACTCCAGAATCTTATCACATTAACAAAATAAAAGTTACATTGCTTACTCATGTTATGATCCAACATGCATTACAGTTGAAATGTTGTCTGTCACTAATGAAATCTGAGAAATCAAATTGAGCTGTGTGTCTAAGAGAAAAATGAAGTAGTTTGAGTATAAATATGGCATTTCCTCTGTCATACCTTAACTTCTATCTTATAATTATGACCATAGTGATATTACAGAGATGAGTCTATTTTTCAGTCTACACATGGATGACATCAGAGAAGGGAAAGCTATTTAAGGCGATAATTTCCATGAGAAATGACAGGAGCAAGAGCTAATACAGTGGCTGTAGGAATTAAGAGAAGAGTTCCAAGAGATATTTAGGGGATAGATTCAAAAGGCGTTACTGAATACTGGGTGTGAACAATTAAAGAGAATAAGGGTCAAAGATACCTCCGAGGTTTTAAGCTTAGGGCACTCTACCAGTGGAGTTAAGGATTATAATGTAGCAGTGACTTTTCCACATGAATAGAATGGTTTCAAGTAGGAGTCCTTTATCACCTAAGCAGACATATTGATTGTGCTGCATGTACGTTTGCTTGTTTGCAATGTTATGAAAACCTCCCAACAGCAAAACCAAGACAAATTAATTAAATGGTAAATTAATCTGACTTATTTCATTCAATTATTCATTAACAAATTTATATGAATTGTGGACTGTGAGAAATTCGAGGAAACAAAAGACATAATCTCTGAGTTCAGGGTGTTTAAGTTGAGTGGAAGACAATAGTGATTAAACCTAGTCACCACTTTATAAATTCAAATGGGATGTTCTAGCAATTCATAGAAAGTACATGAAAACCCAGATGAAAAGCAAAGAGAGCAAAAATATATTTTTAATAGTTTGAAGGAGGGATATGAATTAGTTAAGCTAAAAAGAAAGACATGCTTCTGCAGAAGAAAAAACATGTACTTAGACTCAGGAAAAACAGAGAATGCCATGATTAAGAACAGCAGGAAGGAAGCTGAAAAAAAGATGGCACTCAGTACGTAATAATTGTTAGGATATGAAAGATTCTTACATACCAAAGTCTTTTGAAGACTTCACCTTAAAAGTTAGAGAAGCCACCAAAGCATTCCTAGCAGAAAAATGTCATGGTCACATTTATACATCATATATGGAACCCGTCATAGAGATTCTAGTAAAGTCCAGAAGAGAGGACATAGAGATATGAAATAAAGAATTATAGTGAGGATGGGCAGGAAGGAGGAATTTAAAAAATGTTAGAGCAAAATGGATAGCTGTATCCCCAGTGATATTAAATGATAAATGAAAAAGAAAAAACAGGATAAATCTCAACTTCAAACTTAGGTGTAAGTAAGTAAGTATCTGATGGGACTATTCAACAAGAAGGGAAGGAATGTCAAGGAAGGGAAGAAGAAAATAAACTTATGCATATAATTATCCCTGAATCATTTTTATAGATATGTCCAATAGGAAGTTGTATGTAAATTTCTAAGTGTAATATCCTGTATAATAAAAGGCTAGAAAAAAAACCAAGATGGCGGCATAGGTAAACACCTGAAATTGCTGCCTAGCACAGCCACTTCAAAACTACAATGAAAAGAAAAATGGACACCACTCAGAACCATAGGAAGGCTGGCTAAGTGGAAATTCTATAACTAGAAGGAAAGAGAAAAGCACACTGAGACTCGAGGAGGTGCAGAAGTACAGTGCAACTGAGGACGTGGTTCTCTTTTTCAATCTGGAGGGAGTCACAAGCTCTGGACAGCTCTGAACTTCAGTTCTTGGCAGGTTTCTGGGGATACAGACTCATACGGGGAGAAATTGGACTGTCTGGCATCTGGAGGAACCTGAGAGTGGCTTTCTCTCAGCAGTGCCCTCAGCGATTACCCATTACCGTGGGACACTGAGACCCGGGGCCTCCTAGGGCAGGGCTGAGGATCAGCCACAGCTGTTTGCTCCACCCTGTTGATTCCCTGAGACCCTGCCCCATCCAAGCTGCTTGCAGAGGCTTTTACATATGAAAGGCTGGGTAGCCTCAGACAGAGGCTAAATTAGCATCTCTTTAGAGATCCAAGAGTCTGTACCCAGTGGTCAGAGTGGGACCATCCAGATTATAATGCCTCAGAACCATAAGAGACATACTCAGGGGACAGACTCAGTGAGCATCAAACCCCCACTGAAGCAAGTCTTGCCCCATAAGGGTGTCTCCAGCACAGAAGCTCTCCCACTGAGACACAGCTTATTCTCACAGCCAAGTAGCCTGGAGATAAATTCTTCCCACTGATACCAACAACAATTAAGTCTTTGTGCACAACAAGACTGTGCACAAAGCCCACAAAGGAGTGCACCAATAGTATCCACCTCAGGTAATTAGGGAGGCTGAGCCATTCATCCCTATAGGACACCTAGCACAGAAAGCCACTCTATCAATGCAGGGAAGCAGCCAAAATGGGGAGAAAAAGAAATAGGTCACAAACACCAGAAATGGAGGAAAACAAACTATTGTATTAGAGTTCAAAATCATGGTTATAAGGTTTTTCAAGATATTTTCTAGAAACTGCTGACAAATTTAGTGAGACCCTAAAGGATATGTAAAAGGACCAGCTAGAAATTAAGAATACAATGACTGAAATAAAGAATATACAGAGATCCAACAGCAGACTAGAGGATCCCAAGAATCAAGTCAAAGATTTGAAATAGGAAAAAGCAAAAAACACCCAACTGGAAAAGCAAAAGGAAAAAAGAATATAAAAATATGAAGATAGTGTAAGGAGCCCTGGGACAACTTCAAACATACCAAACATCTGAATTATAGGGGTGCCAGAAGAAGAGAGTGAGCAAGATATTGAAAACCTATTTGAAGAAATAATTACAGAAAACTTCCCCTACCTGCTGAAAGAAATAGATTTACAAATCCAGGAAGAGCAGAGAACCCCAAACAAGAGGAATCTAAAGAGGACCACACCAAGACACATCATAATTAAAATGCCAAGGGCAAAAGACAAAGAGAGAATCTTAAAAGCAGCAAGAGAAAAACAGATAGTTACCTACAAGGGAGCACCCATACGACTGTCAACTGATTTCTCAATATAAACCATGCAGGCCAGAAGGGAGTGGCAAGAAATATTCAAAGTGATGAATAGCAAGAACTTACAACCAAGATTACTTTACCCAGCAAAGCTGTCATTCAGAATTTAATGTCAGATAAAGAGCTTCATAGACAAGAAAAGGCTAAAGGAGTTCATCACCACCAAACCAGTATTATATGGAATGCTGAAAGGTATCCTTTAAGAAGAGGAAGAAGAAGTAAAGATAAAAATTATGAACAACAAATACATATCTATCAACAAGTGAATCTAAAAATCAAGTGAATAAAAAATTTGATGAACAGAATAAACTGGTGAATAGAATAGAATCAGGGGCATAGAAAGGGAGGGGACTGACAATTCTCAGGGGGGAAGGGGTGCTGGGGATGCGGGAGGAGACTGGACAAAAATTGTACACCTATGGATGAGGACAGTGTGGGGGGTAAGGGCAGAGGGTGGGTGGGAACTGGGAAGAGGGGAGCTATAGGGGGAAAAAAGAGGAACAACTGTAATAATCTGAACAATAAAGTTTATAAAAAAAGAATAGTTAAGAAAACTTAGAACAACATGGAAGGGCTTGGCCCTATTAGATAGCAAAATATACAAGAAAGTTATAGTAATTAAAGCAGCATATTATTGGTACAGGAATATATTAATTGATGCAACAGAAGAGGGGTCTCCTTTAAATAAACAATGAATATATAGGACTATGTTCTATTTCATTGATTCTAAAACATAACTTTTCACATTTCAACTTACAGAACTAAAATATATTATTATTATTTTTAATTCTCCTCCAAGGATATTTTTCCATTGATTTTTAGGGAGAGTGGAAGAGAGAGGGAAAGACAGAGAGAAACATTGATGTGAGAGAAACACATCAATTGGTTGCCTCCTGCATGAGCCCCAACCAGGGCCTGGGCCAGGAAGGAGCCTGCAACCAAGGTGCATACCCTTGGCTGGAATCAAACCCAGGACACTTCAGTCCACAGCCTGATGCTCTATCCACTGAGTCAAACTGGCTAGGGCTAATTATAAACTTTTCAAACAAGTCTCTTTTTCTTAAGTAATTCAGAATTGGTTTCTGTTCCTTGGAACCTATACCCTAGTTGATTCAACTTTTAAAATGACCTTTAATTGAAACTCATATAGTTTTATTACTAATTAGAGTCCCAATGCACAAAATTTGTGCAGGGCAGGCGGTCCCTCAGCCCAGCCTGCACCCTCTCAAATCCAGAACCCCTTAGGTGATGTCCGACAGCCAGTTTAGATCAAGCCTAAACTGGCAGTTGGACATCCCTCTTGCAATCTAGGACCCCTCACTCCTAACCACCTGCCTGCTCATTTCTTACCACCTGCACACTCTTTATTGCCCTCCTGCTTCTCACTTCTTACCATTTGGCTTGCATCTCGTTAGCGCTCGCTGCTCCAGAAGCAGGAGAGACTCCTGCCACTGCAGCTATGCTTGCCAGCCTGGCTTTTGGCTGAGCGGCGCTCTAGCTGTTTGAGTGCATTGACAACCTGGGGACAGCTCCTGCGTTAAGCGTCTGCTACCTGGTGGTCAGTGCATGCCATAGTGTCTGGTCATTCTGATTGTTCTGCCATGAGGGTCGCTGGGCTTTTATTACATAGGATGTCACCCCAATAAAAAAATTTTAAAAATGAACTTTAATTCAGTGTTGATGAGTGTTATAATTTTGTTAAATAGTTTTACTATCTTGTTTTTTTTTATTGATTGGTTTTTAGAGAGAGGGGGAGAGAAAGAGAAACATTGATTTGTTGTTCCACTAATTTATGCATTAGTTGATTCTTGTAAGTGCCCTGACTGGAGATTAAACCTTCAAACTTGATGTATTGGGATGACACTCTAAACAACTGAGTTACCTGGCCAGGGCCCTGTCTTATGTTTTTTATATAAGGAAATTATCATAATTCTAGCCACCTAGTAATTTTTATGTACTTACTGTTCTGTGTGCTTTACAATTATTTTCTCCTTTTAAACTTCTATGAAGTTGAGATGATTTTTATCCCAGTTCTTCAGGTGAGAAAACTACACTATTTGCATCCTTGATTTGTAAGTGTTTTCTTGTACCAAATTTTTGTAAACATGAATTTCAATGAGGACATAATATTCCCTCAAATGTATTATTGTTAATTTATCAATCCCTTTCATTGAACATATATGTAACTTCCAAGTTTTTTGCTATTATAAATAATACCATGATGGAAAAAAAAAGCTAATATGTCCCCTTTGACCAGGAGTTTGACCAGGGGGCGGGGCCAGCCAGTCAAACTCCTGTCCCCACCACTCCCCAGCCAGCCTGGCTGGACCTGTCTTGTGCATGAATTTGCGCACCAGGCCTCCAGTAATATAATATGACCCAAAGCTTCATGTGTTATCTATTTCTATCCTTTATAGCTCAGTGCTTTAATGAGGTCAAGTTAAGAGTCTCAATTTTTTCTTCTTACCTTAACTGACAGATTTCTGCCAATGCCAAGTGAGAATAGTAAGAAAGAACAAAAGATTAAATGCAAGTACATTACCATAAGTTATGGTTGGTCAGTAGTATTACCTTCTTTTTTAGAACCTAATTATAAATTGAAGAAAGTAAAAACTTGACTTTTTTATATCTTATGCCTGTTGGGAAAGGAAGTAATTTGAAAAGAAAAATCTAAGGCACAAATAAAATGATACAAAAAACCCACCACAAGGTACGAATTTACTATATGCCAACAATGCTCATATATTTGTAATTATAAACTACTATAAGTTGAATCCAAACTTTATACTCTTTCCCAAAAGGAAAATAAAATAATGAATATGAAAAGGGAATGGATGTTGAGTCCTAAAGAATGTTACATAATACAAAGTGTAAGACCACATGGAGTAATACAAAATTATGATCTTCATGAGATAAGATGAGTGTGTATTCAACCAGAGAGCTGCATAATTGCAAAGCAGTGTCTGAAGCAGCTGGATTAAATAATGGGAGTTCTTTAAAAAGAAAATCTTTTTAGAAACCATAGCTTTCTAAAACTTTCGCAAAAGGTAATACAGTCTACATAATTTTACAGATGTACTTAAAAATCTAAATTAAGCAAGGTTGACCCAGGAAAGTTAGAAATTTAGCTCTCTGAAATAAAATTTAAAAGAGAGTCTGTCTATAGACTTCAAACATATGGGGTGGGAAGGCCTCCAGAGAGATGAAGCAGCTTAAATATTTCTGAGTATTGATATTACTATTTCAAAGTCTCAGTCACTGCTGGCCACAGTGTGTGTGTGTGCCAGAATCCCCAACCTCCTGCCGTCTCAGGGGTGAACTCACATAGGAGTCCTCCTTGCAAGAACACTGGAAACCTCATCCAGCCACCATAAAGTGCTATAAGTATCATTAGGGGATGTTTTTCTTTTGCAAAAGAACTAGTAATTTTCAGTAACATGCTTTAGAGCATTGCTATTTTTTATTCTTTGGTGTGTATAGACATAGTACCGGTAGTTTCAATCTGCTTCCTTGTTGCTTTATGAAAATAGTTTGTCTGAGAAGACTTATTTTTCTTTAGAAATTATGACTATTTCAGTTCATAATTTGAGATCATATAATCTCTAAGGGAGCTCTTACATTAGCACTTTAATCAGAAAATGTTTCTACTGAACAAAGTTTTGTTATTAATATGCAAATGAATGCTGTAAGGCAGATGACACTTTTCCCCAAACCACATTCAATTAACATAACCAATAACTGTAGGTGCTCTTAGTGTAATCAGAATTAGTGTTTTACATGACAGATTTTTTAACACTTCCTGGTTGTGAAAATAAAGACTATGAAGCTATCATTTACTATTATGATGCAAGTGCAAAACATGTAGGTTGAAAAAAATGGGGGAAAATATCCAAAGATAACATAAATATAATGATGACATAAATACACCTTATTCAGATTTCAGAATTGATTGCAGAACCAAAGCATCCCATGATCACCTTAAAGAAGGCATTTGGCATTAAAATTAACAATTGTACCCATCTGTTACATTAGGGTTATGTCATCAAGTGCTCTGTTACCTACAAGTGAAAACCTAACAAAAATAAAGAAATCACAACAGCTCATATAATAAATTGCTCAAACTCTTTAAGTACCACCTAAAGCAATTTTTTATAGTTGAAATATTTTAAGAAATTAAACAATTGAGAATTAACTTGAAGACATTGTCTGCTACCTTTTAATATTAAGTGAAAAAGGAGTAATTTTGCCCCTAAGCATATTACTGTTCAGTGTTTCTGACTAAAGAATTATCTACCGCCATCAGGCAGGTCAGAATCAATGTGAAACAAACCCCTGAAGTGTCTTGTTTTATTTTCTATGTATCAGGAAATAATTGTATGAAATTTATTTATTCAACAACCACTTATTTGTTACCTATTACATAGTCACTGCTGTAGCTATAATGTAAACACACACACACACACACACACACACACACAATATCTTCATTACTTAAACACAGCTCTTTCATATATTGGATATCATTTTAAAGAATAAAATTTATATTTTATAATACACATTGCTATTGTCATACATGTAAAAATACAGCTTTCTAGGGATTTGTACTAATTGTTTTGAATTACTCCATGTTATATCACATGACTTTTTTTGGAGCATTCAAGCATATCCGTTTCTAACTGCTTTGTAAAGATGTGTGTGTCAGAATATTTGCCAGTGTACTTAGTATTTTCTGAGTACTGTTGACTTTGATAATGGTCTCCTGGGAGAAAGGCTTGTGTCACATTTCCTTGTTCTAACACTTAGTTGCAACGTGAATTTAAATCATACAAAAACATAAAAATTACTTGACTGAACATTTCTAATGCTCATAGTCAGCACTTATGTAATTAGCATTAAACGGATCAGAGTAGCTACTCTCTTGTCAAAACCAAAGATTTCACATTCATTTGGCTTTCAACATATTTCTTACTGCAAACATTAATTTTGGGGCAGCCTGTTCAAAGCATAATATAAAGTACAGACATTTAAAATAGAAAGTTGATCCCTTAATGAAATGTAGCACTCTCTACACTCAATACACTCAGAACCTAAAATGTATTATTTTAACTGCATAACACTCAGCCTAAGACTTTGCATTTGCTTGTTGTGTTTTATTAGAGTATTATTTTTGCCACTCACATCACTGACATCTCATATGCTGCCATCCAACAACAGATAAGCAACATAACTTTTAACAGCTCCTGTTGGCATGCCACTATTCGTTGTAATTGCTTTTAGAGGAGTACCACATTCTCTTAAAACACTACTCTTTATGTGCACATATTATTTTGAGCTCTAGTAAAAATTTGAGGAGTACTTATTTTTACATTAGAAGGAATTAGAGGGGAAAGAAGGGTAAAAACCTAGGAATGAGACACACAGTCCTATAATCACAGATTTGGTTGCTTTGGGGTTTTGGGGGGGTGAGGGTGAAGATGATTATGGCATTGGTGATTTTCTCAGTAACATTAAGTAAAATGTAAAAGCAAGAAACCCTTGCTAGAATACTTTTTATCTAAAACCTACCACTCTATACTCCAGTCTTAAACCTAATCACATATGTCTTTATCTTACCACTAGAGGCCCAGTGCATGAATTCGTGCACAGGTGGGATCCAGGGTCAATCGGTGCCAGCCAGCTGGGTGAAATCAGGGTGGGGGTGCTGATCTGGGCCAGGCCAGCTAGATGGAGAGACTGAGGGAGGACTCCCATTGGGCTGGTTGGCCGGACTCAGTGCACAGCATAACGACTGGTCATTCTGGTTCTTCCAGCTGTTCTGGTCCTAATGGTTGCTTGGCTTTCATATATATATTGATGATGTCATCAATCAGTACATTTAATGGAAACGTTTTAGTTTTTATTTTAATGAACCCCAAAGTGGCATTTGCCTCTTGTTTACTTGTTTTCATTTTGAGACACTCCTCACTTGGCTCCATGACACCAATATTCCCTGGCTTTCCTTTTATCTTCCTATCTCCTTCTTCTGACCTACTGCAGACTGACCTTCCTCCACCGGGGCCTTTCATGAAGGCCTCACTCATGAATGTTTCTCAGTGTTCTTCTTCAGGAATTTCATCTACTCAACATTTTTATCTTGGGGAAATATCTCCCTCTAAGATTCTAATCTTAAAATCAAACTCTCTGATTATTTTCTCCTTTTTTGGAAATGTCATAAGCAATTTCAGTTGTATATTTCCAAAGCAGAACTTTTTATCATGATTCAGGCCTTTAAATTTGTCCCTTTTCTGCTGCTTCCTTTCCAATGAATGGCATCATCATATGTTCAAAGCTGTCATTTCAGAAACCTTACTGTTTACTAAATTTCTCTTACTCTACCTCTGTAAACAAGATATCATTAACTTTTGTTGATTGTCTCTGTTAAATATTTCCCAAATTCATATACTTTTTTTCACTATCTAACCATCCAAATCCAAAGAACAATTGTTTCTCATGAAGAATACCACAGAGGCCTAGGTAGATGATAGAAAAATCTCATTTCTCCATACTGAATGAAAGTATTTTTTTCAAAATAATTTAAAGGTATTTTTATTATGTTTCTTTTCTCTCTCTAACTCTCTTCTCCCCATCCTCTCTTTCTCTTACACACACACACACACACACACACACACACACACACTTCACTTTTTCCATATTGTGGTACAGTAGGTTAAATATGCATAATTTTTTTTACTGCTTCTCTTTTCCTAGTAAAAGAGTATATTTCCCTACCCCTTGATTTTATATCCAGCCATATGACATGCTTTGGCTAATAGTTAAAGTTGGAAGTGAAAGCAATCCAGTTCCAAGCCTAGGTCCTGGTGATTTTCACCTGCCTTCTAGTGCCTCCTCCATCACTAAAAAGAACTTACCTGACCTAATTTATGTTCAAAATGAGAATAGTAGACATGAAGAGCAGATTTAACTTAGCTCATCCCCCAAAATAAAAAAAGCCACATAGTTTTGTCAGGTAAATAATCTTAGCATTATCTGATGCTGAGATTGGTGTATTTGGTAATGTGGAATTACTGAAGCCATTGCTAAGTGATATTTATAGTTTCTTATTTTTCTAAATATGAAGTAAAATATCTTGAATATGGTCAAAAAAGCTCTGGGATAGTTAGTCTCCATGTGCCATGCTCATTTTTATTTTACATTAAGCTCCCTGTAACTCCTTGTGTCTAGTCACAGTGGCCTTCTTCCAGGTCTGTGAAGTCACCAGTAATTCCTTATATGACAGGGAATTATACCTCATGTCTCTTCTTTTTTTACTTAGTTTCTTCTCATCCTTTAAACTGTCAGCTGAAACACCACTACTTCAGGATTAGCTTGACACAATTACTGTTCTACATTTGTTTGTGTGATTTTGCAAATTGGTTTCCACCATTATATTTTAATAATAATAGGGCTATTTAAATGTTAAATGAAGTAATTAATGAAAGAGATGATCCAAGCCTGATGTGATTCCACTTTCAAGTGTCCTAGTAATTATAAATTTTGACATTTGCTAGTCCAATAATATCTACACAGTAGGGTGTTTTTTGTGTGTGTGTTTTTTTTGTTTTTGTTTTTTAAATCCTTACCTAAGGCCCAGCCAGGCTGAT
>PVJC01031910.1:0-20249 GCA_004026665.1 Murina feae | reverse complement strand
AGGGGAATAGTGAGGAAGAGAGTGTTGGCATAAAGGTAAAGTTGAGATAGAGTAAAATGATGCTATAGGAAATCTGAAAATAGAATGAAGAACACTAATCTCAAAATAATATAAAGATACAATAAAATGACTCTTAGAAAAAGAAAAAAAATAGTAGTAGTAATAATATTGATTAAAAATAAAGATTCAATAATTAAAAGGTAAAATCAAGTGAGGAAAAAAGAAAAAAAATTGTTTCTTAAAGGAAAAAAAGAAAAAGAAAAAAATTTAAAAAAAAAGAAAGAAAAAATTAAAAAAAGAGAAAAAAATGTGCAGTAGTGAGGGTCATTCACTTCTTCTCCTCTTCTGATTGGTGTGCCTTAGTCTTGTCAGCTATTCAGGAAAGTATGGAAGTTTCCTGCGATTCACTACTCCTCTGCGTCATATACCACTCCTGATTTAAAAGCTGGCAGTATTTCTGCCTTTGTGTTTACAGAAGAGTCAGTTTGTGAATCAGCCTCTGGGTGGCAGTGTTCTGGAGTGGCCTCTTCAACTACAAGTCCTCTCTAGCCAGCATTTAGGTTTTGTTTTCCCTATCACACTTAATACTAGTTTGGCGGAATGGACTGCCCCTGAACTGGTTTCCGAATCCGTCACTCCCTGCTCTGCTTCTCAGGACACACAAACAGGGTTTTCCCCTGCAGTCTCCGTGAGCGGCCCCAATTGGGTGCTCCTGTGTATTGGGTTTAATAATCCCAAGCCTAGCTTTAATAACGAGGGGGGAAAAGGAACCTCTCCAAAGAGATGCGCGGGCTCCCTTCCTCCTCCAGCTCTGCGCGTAACTCTCCCAATGTCTCTTCTCCACGACCCCAAACCGAGGCTGTCTTTTCGTGTCCCGATCAGTTATGGGGTGGTTTTTTTTGGGTTCCCTTCTGCTAGCAGCCTGTGGGACCCCTTCCCACACTCAGGTCACGCTGGTGCCACCAGCCTCGGACTTTGTGGAGTGCGGGCTGGCCCCAAGGGGAGGGGCGCAGACTCTCCTGTGCGCGTTCAACTCTCCCACCTGGAATACAAACCACGCTTTTAACAAGCAAAATCTGACCTGTCCGTGAGGAGGTGCAGGGCTTATCTGGGTCCACGAATTCTTGGCTTGAGCTCCGGTGTTCCTGGGTTCCTGGCTGGTCCCTGGGTGACCTGTTTGCAGTATCCCTGGATGTATACGTTTCTTGTAACAGTCACCCAAGATGGCCCGGTCCCCGCAGCCGAGTCCACAGCTCCGGGAGAGATTTCAGCAGCAGTGGAGGCAGCGCCTGGTTAAGGGAGCCCCATTTGGGTTCTCCAACAGTCCTCTGGAGTATAGCTGTTGCACACCCACAAATTTCCACGCTTGGTACATCCACACACCCTCCGTTCCTTCTCTCTCTCTCTCACTGTCTTTCAGTCTGCCTTCTCATCGGCAGCCATCTTCCTTCCCCCCAAAACAATCTTTTCTTTACCACTTTCTTTGTTCTTCCTTCTTTTCTGCATTTATTATTTATCTGTGATCCTCTTCCCTTCTTCTTGTTTAGGATTTCCTTTTTTTGAGAAAATACTGTAGATAAAACATTTCAATTTTAGTTTGCATGAAGATGTCTTTATTTTGTTATTATTCATAAAGGATATTTTTGTTATGTATAGAATTTTAGGTTGGCAATTATTTTCTTTCAACAAAATGAAAATAACATTGTTTTGTCCTCTGGCTTCAATTATGGCTATTGAGATGTCAGCTGTCAATCCAATTGCTACTCTTTTTAAAGTTTGTTCTTTTATGCTTTTACGTCTGGATCTTTTTTTTTCTTTCAACTTTTTATTGACATATACATATATATAGAAAAGTATATATATCATAAAAATATATCTCTATGGATTTAAATAACTGAACAACCCATGTAACCACCATCTAAATCAAGTAAGAGAACATGAAAATAACCCCAGAAGGCCCACTCTCCCCTCCCCACCCCCAGCCCCTTATACTTTCTCCAGTCACTACTGTCTTCCTTTTCAACTCAGGTCACAACTTTCTTGACTACAGTCGGCATAAGTTAGTTTTGTTTTCTGCAACCTTGTTCCCATTATTTCTAAGAAGGTTTTAGGTTGGTTTTTATTGTTGTTTTTGTAGTTGTTTTTCATTTTCAAGGTATGTTACCAACTTTGGAGAACTCTGCTCTGCCAGCTTTGTGGCCACAGATAATCTCTTGGTATCTTCCTATACTCCTGTTTGACTCTGATTACATTTGGCAGTTTCACCTCATTTGTTGTGGGAAGTGGTTATAGATCCTACTTAATTCCATCAGAGATAAAGCTACATTTATTTTCCTAATTGTTTTTTTTTTTTTGTGTGTGTGTTCTCTGAGAGGACAACAGAGCAATGTGATCTTTTCATTAGAATTTTAAAACCAGAATATACATTTACAATTTATACTGTTCATGCATTTTATTTATATGTCTTTCTTATGCTAAGATCTATTTTGGATTGTCACTCATTGCTAATCATTTGGTGTTGTAAAAACTATTTTGCATTTTTTTTATAACAGCAACTGAGGCATGAAAACCTGGTGAATCTGTTGGAGGTGTGTAAGAAAAAGAAACGATGGTACCTAGTCTTTGAGTTTGTTGACCATACCATTCTTGATGACTTGGAACTCTTTCCAAATGGACTAGACTACCACCTGGTTCAAAAGTATTTGTTTCAGATTATTAATGGAATTGGATTTTGTCATAGTCACAATGTAAGTATTTGGTTTTAATAATCATTTTGCCAATTATTGACTCTCCAGGCACCAGTCATTTACCATAATTTAATGAGATACTTGTTTAAAGTTTGGACCAGTAAAGTCATAGAAATGAACTGTTACTTAGATATTGGCAATTTTCATATGTCACAATACATGTATTCTTTCCCCCACCATCTTATTATGAAAATTTTAGGCCATACCATACTGAAAAATAAAAAGAGTGTGCCATGAATACCCATGTAATCTACCACCTAGATTCTAGACTTGTTAATATTTTTCTACATTTTCTTCATGATGTATTTATTTATTAATTAATATACTCATCTATTTATGTATTTGTAAGTAAATTACAGGTATCAGCACACTTCAACTCTAAATACTTTGGCCATGTATGTTAACTAGAGTTTAATTTTTTTTTGCTTTTGTTTGAGGTGACCCTGAGTGAAATGCACAAATTCTAACTGATGAGTTTTGACAAATGCATGCACCCTAGAATCCATGTATATGTCAGTTCAGTTTCTGTTGCTGAGTTATGAAGTATAAAAATCCCTGCTCTTCATGGAACAGATTGTCGAATCTCAGAGAGAAGGCAGATTGGATGGGTGGGTGGGAAGAGATCAACCAAAGAACTTGTATGCATTTATGCATAACCCATGGACACACACATTAGTGTGGTGAAGGCCTGGGGCGAGGCGTAAGGGTGGCCTAGAAGATATCAATGGGGAAAAAAGGGGACATATGTAACATTTTCAACAATAAAGATTTTTTTAAAAAAAAATCCCTGCTCTTAGCTTGTAGTCTGTCACAATAATTTTATACCCTTTGAGTATCAATAAGAGCACCTCTAGGTAAAATGGCACAAAGTACAAAATGGATAACTCAACGCGTTATTCTTCCAGTTTTACAAAATAGTTTAAATGAGATATTTTTGTGTGATTATAAAAGTAATAGATGCTAACGGTAGATGTGGGGTTGGCCCTGTGCCTTGCATGGATGTAATAGCAGTTGGTAGCCTCTGCATAATGCTCAGTAATGGCATATTGCCATTTAAGATGCTGGTCTCCTGAAAGAGTTTAATATATATATAATTTTTCAAAATACTGTTTACTTGTATTAGAGAATTAGGTCTAATATTTTGTTTTGCCTAGGTGTAGAATTTTTAATATTGTCTCCCAGTGTTCAAATTTTCTCCTTTACAAATCTTAACCACTGACCTTGTTGTCCCTCTTTATATTTCTTTTTTTAAAACAAATTTTTATTGGTTTCAGAGAGAGGAAGGGAGAGGGAGAGAGAGAAACATCAATGATGAGAGAGAATCATTGATCAACTGGCTTCTGCATGCTCCCTATTGGGGATCAAGCCCACAACCTGGGCATGTGCTCTGACTAGGAATTGAACCCTGACCTCCTGGCTCATGAGTTGATGCTCAGCTACTGAGCCATACTGTCCTGGTGACCCTCTTTACATTTCTAATTGCCTGAAGAATGCCTCCACTTGGGTGCTCAGCAATCCTCATAAAGGCCCCTATGGCTAAAAGTAAACTACTAATTATTCCATCAAAACTAACTTTTTCTAAGCTTTTTAATTCTTTTAGATTCCCAGGTTTAAATAAAATATCTGAGACTACTTCCTAAGCTCTATTGTGCTTGATTTAAAATATTTATAAACTGTGTCTCCTCCTTTCCATTCCTGCAAGCACCAGTCTAGTTTACGCCCTGACTGCCTCAGAGTTGTCCCACTGCTCTTTTCCCTGCCTCCTGTCCCTCTCTGATTTAGCTTGTTTATGGCCAACATCTTTAAGCATCATGTTGGTCATACCAGTTCCATGGGTTCCCATGGCCTTGACAGAAGCTCAGACCTCAGGCTGGAAGTTGAGACACCCTTCCTCCCTAGTATATAACCTGTACTGTAGAAGTAACATTTCTCTAGTCTCCTGATCTATTTCTCTTCACTTTTTTGTTCTCTTTGGTACCTTCACTTGGATTGCCCTTTCATTTCTACATTTATCCAGGTCATACTTAGATTGAAGACCTACCTTAGAGCCCACACCTTTCATAACATTTTCCCTTGATTACTCAATCTTCAATTACAGCTTTATTCTCTTAATCTTAAGAGAAGTGAGTAACAGAACAATTGACTTAGTGTGTGTGTGTGTGTGTGTGTGTGTGTATCTAGTATCTTTGATTATTTATATAAAATTTTAAGCATAAATGTTATTTCTTCCCCAACTAGATTTCAGGTTCTTTAAAGCCAGGAAGAATTTCGTATGCTTTTATTTCTGTTCACTATAGGGACAAAAACAGTGCCCTGCACATGGCAGTCACTAAAAACAAATTAATTTTTTACCTTGATGTGCCAATATATGTCATTCTCTGTTATTGTTGTTGTTGTTGTTTTTTTTTTTTTTTTGGTCTTAGATCATACACAGAGATATCAAGCCAGAGAATATATTAGTCTCCCAGTCTGGTGTTGTCAAGTTATGTGATTTTGGGTTTGCACGGACACTGGCAGCTCCTGGGGAGGTTTATACTGATTATGTGGCAACCCGATGGTACAGAGCTCCAGAACTACTGGTTGGTGATGTGAAGTATGGCAAGTAAGACATCATGGTGGTGGTGGTATGGGGGGCGCTGATATGTTTTTAATATTAAAAATATTCCTCACCACTGGAAGGAAGTTTTGAATTTAGGGGACTTTACAAAGTGATTTGTAATTTTTAGTACTTCCCCTTTAAGTAGTCTTGTGAAACAATTTGGGGTTAGTATACTAATATTTTAAAGGTAGGGAAGTCAAGGTGAGCAAGTAATCTTTTTTTATAGTGGTTCAGAAATAGGTATACTGTATTTCACTTGTAAAGAGAGGTAACATGGATTGGTAAGTCTGAAACTGTTGGAATGAGGTGAATGAACAAGGCTCAGAGTAGAAATAATTTGGTGAAATGTTTTTAAAGCATAATTATTTCCATAAATGAATTCTTCAAAGACGATGGGATTGTAACTTTTACTGCTTTTATAGAAATCTTTAAAAAATATTTCTACAATTTCTGTTTTCAGAGTATTCACCATTTAATGTTTTCTTGATTATGCTAAGTTCTCCTTTTACTGTCATACTGTAACCTTTATATCATTTTATAATATAGCTATGACCTTGAGAAATTTCAAGGTAGTCGTCCTTACGCTAATAATGCCAGAATATTCTTTAAGTTCCTACAACTGATTTTAAAGACAGTTTTTTCTACTTATTTTCCCTCTATTAGCTTTTAATTCTCCTTCTTGTTACTGTATGTGTCCCTAAAGACCACCTCCTTCTGGTAGTTTTCAGTATAAGGTGGGATAGACTGATTAACTTGCTAGAATTATGTGTAAACAAAGAATGAGTAGATTCTAAATGAAAACCCAGAAGGCTTCTCTTCAGAATAAAGGACACATAACTGTTACTTTTTAGAAGCCTTTTCTGTCTATGTCGCATGCTCATTTCCTGGAAATCTGGCTTACATAAAATTGGGAACTAGTACTTTAAGTTTATAGGTGATTTAAAGCTTGCTACTACTATTCTCAATTCCTAGAATATTTAGTACTAATATGCAGAGCAGATTCAGTCACAGTAAATATATAAGGATGCCAAATTTTACACCACACTGCGTTTCTTTCAGAGCTGTTGACATATGGGCCATTGGTTGTCTGGTAACTGAAATGCTCATGGGGGAGCCCCTCTTTCCTGGAGATTCTGATATTGATCAGCTGTATCATATTATGATGTGTTTAGGTAAGATTACACATCTGCATTTTCAGTTCTAGAGGCTTTCTCCTATGCTTGCTTATTTGTTTGCATTGATTTTACAAGGTAGGAAGCAAATAGAGAATTTTTCATATATAAATGTGTGTGTGTGTGTGTGTGTGTGTGTGTGTATACTAGAGGCCCGGTACACGAAATTTATGCACGGGGGGCAGGGTGGGGGTCCCTCAGCCCAGCCTGCCCCTCTCATAGTCCGGAACCCCTCAATGGATGTCCTTCTGATGGCCCCAATCTGGCAGGCACCGTGTGTGTGTGTGTGTGTGTGTGTGTGTGTGTGTGTGACCACTAGGGGCCTGCCCCCAGCTGCATCTGAGGCTTGGAGCAGTCATCCTGTGTGTGTCTACTGAGGGCCTGCCCCCAGGCACACCTTGGAGGCTTGGAGCAGGCACCCCCTCTATGTTGATCTTTCAGACTCCTGCCATCCCCTGCATGTTGTTCTCTTTTTTGAGCTGTGGACAGGGCTGGGTGCTGCCTGCCAGCCAGGATTGCCTGCTCCCCATCTTTCTCCCGCCACCCGGAAGTGGGGAAAACCCTGCCTGTTCACTGCCTCGTGCCCAGCCTGGCCTTTTCCTGCTCCCCAATCCCCCCAAGGAAACTGGAAAGCGGAGCACACGCCGCCTGCATGCTGCTTCACGGCCCAGCCAGCCTTTTCTGCTCCCTGGCCAGCCTTTCCTGCTTCCCAATCCCCCCAAGGGGACTGGGAAACAGGCAAATGCCTTCTGCTGTCACGTAGCCTCTGGCCTTTCCTGCTACAGACCTGCTTACTGGTTGTTGGTTGCTGAGGCAATGCCTGCTGGGCTTATGTTGCCAGGGTTACACCGCCAGCATCCTGCCCCACCGATATGGGTGCCGCCATCTTTGTCTTGGAGTGACGGTTAATTTATGCATTACTCTTTTATTAGATAGGATATATATATATATATATATATATATATATATATATATGAATATATATGAATATTCATTCATTCTCAGCCTGGCCTTGGTCGATGTGAAATATGGTCTTAATCATGCTTTCACTCCACCTACTGCCCCACTTCCCCCTAGAGAGCAAAGGTTATATATATATTTCTCAGCACTTTTGCATTCAGTCACACAGAGAAAGGATGCCAATGATTGATTACTTATTATCTATGGATCAACAAGCATTTGGTGTAATATGACTACACCCTCATCCCCATCTTCAAATTAAGAGATACAGAGACTTCCAAGGTAGTTTAATCTTGTTGCAGATGTGACTTTTGTTGTTAGTGCTTTGGAAGGAATGTCAAAGCTAGATCATCACAGTATTCTTAACATTTATTGAAATATTAACTTCATTATTGGGAGATGGAGCTTGGAAAATCAAAAAAATGGTAAAATACTTGGGGGCCATTTAACTATTGGATTTTAAGTTTCCAAGTTAGAAATTCAACAAACAATATAATGGTTTCATATATATTTTATGCTCAGATAGGTAATGAAGTTGATAAAAAAAGATAAAAGTGTTAAAATCAGACCTGACCATAATTATAAAATCAGTTGACCAAAAGTTAAATTCTTAAATGGTAAGACTGATTTATCTAGATTAGATTCTGAGCATATTTTCATTATTTTAGTCAGCACTTTTTTGCTTTTTGGTGTTACAAATGAAGTGCTGGTAATTATATTTAAAAATTATAGCCCAGCTGGAGTGATTCAGTGGTTGAACATCAACCTATGAACCAGGAGGTCATGGTTTGACTCCTGGTCAGGGCACATGCCTGGGTTGTGGGCTCCCTACCCAGTGTGGAGGGTGCAGGAGGCAGCAGATGAATGATTCTCATATTTGATGTTTCAATCTCTCTCCCTCCCCCTTCCTCTCTGAAATCAATAAAAATATATTTTAAAAAATTATAAAATGCATTGCCTCTCCTTTTCCTATGCTCCTTCATGTGTTCAGTTCTGTGTTTACTGGCATATGAGCTTTTATTAAGAGCACTATCTTCAGTGGATTTTACAGAGAGAGCCCCAACTCCATAAGCATGTCCTACTCTTTTCTCTACTCCACATCACCTGTCTCCGCTGTTACTCTCATGATGTATAATGACAGAGATGTGTGCTGTCCTCACCTCCAGGTAACCTCATTCCAAGGCATCAGGAGCTGTTTTATAAAAACCCTGCGTTTGCGGGAGTAAGGTTGCCTGAAATCAAGGAAATGGAACCTCTTGAGAGACGCTATCCCAAGCTCTCTGAAGTTGTGATTGATTTAGCAAAGGTAACCATACTTTTTCTTTCACTGTCTGACAGGGAATTTATATTTTGGAGACTTAGCTTTCTCTTATTTTTTTTTTTCTTGTTTAGTTGATAATTTAGGTCAACAATTTTGTGTATATGTGTGTTGTGGGTTTTGGGGGGATGACCTAAAAATTTCACCTAAGGAAGCATTTAGTATTATCTAGCATGTGTTAAGTGTGAAAACATCCTCATACAGATGTTTTTAATATTTAACATCTACAGTGTAAGCCTTGTTTAAATGGAAAAGGAAAATCGGATAAGAAAATAAAAAGAAGGGCAGAGTAGCAGGAAAATTAAATTATAGGGCACAGGAGCATCATGACCTGCGGTGTATTGTTAAAACAGTAACAATAGATACTGCACTTGATCTGAACCAAAAGGCCAAGAAGCGATCTCTTGTGTATTATTAAAGGGGCTTTTGCTTAGCGACTGGATTTGCTGAAGCTAATTTGCAAATCATAATTGCCTTTGCCTTGTGTTTGACTGAGGTAGATATTAGGGATAGTCTCAATGGATCAAATTGTCTTTAAAAGTGGACATTTTGGAATTCTTAGCTCAAAAAAATTCTTGTTAGTTAGGATTGTCCTAAAGTATTGATTAAATAAGTATCTCTAAAACACCAGGATCACATAACATTTACCTAAGTTATTTTTAAAAATATTGCCCTGACCAGTTTGGCTCAGTGGATAGAGCGTTGGCCTGCGGACTGAAAGGTCCCAGGTTCGATTCTGGTCAAGGGCATGTACCGTGGTTGCGGGCACATCCCCAGTGGGGGGTGTGCAGGAGGCAGCTGATCGATGTTTCTAACTCTCTGTCCCTCTCTCTTCCTCTCTGTAAAAAATCAATAAAATATATTAAAAAAAATATTTTAAAGTATTTTTAGTTTTCTATATAACTCACTAAAAAAGTTTAGCGAGCCATGGCCAGTTTGGCTCAAGTGGATGAAGTGTTGGCCTGCGGACTGAAGGGTCCCAGGTTCGATTCCAGTCAAGGGCACATGTCCAGATTGTGGGCTCGATCCCCAGTAGGGACCGTGCAAGAGGCAGCTGATCAATGATTCTCTCTCATCATTGATGTTCTCTCTCTCACTCTCCCTTCCTCTCTGAAATCAATAAAAAATATATATTTTAAAAAGTTTAGTGAGCTTATATCTAATTATGATAAGTTCTTAGAATAACACATTTCTAATCATCATCATATATAATAAAAGGCTAATATGCAAATTGACCCAACAGCGGAATGACTGATTGCTATGCTGTGCACTCAACACAGGAGCTGCCCCCTGGTGGTCAGTACACTCCCATAGAGGGGGTGCCAGTCAGCCAGAAGCCGGGCTCATAGCTGGCTAGCGTAGCAGCAGTAGTGGGAGTGGGCCTAAGCCTGCAGGTGGACATTCCCCAAGGGCTCCTGGACTGTGAGAGTGTGCAGGCTGGGCTGAGGGGACCTCCCCCTCCAGTGCACAAATTTCATACGCAGGGCATCTAGTTTTCTATATAATCTTCTAACACATGTAAATATTTTACATTGAAACCTGCTTTATGATCAATCTATAAATGATTTAAAGGGAATAAAAATAAAATTATTGTCTAACTTATGGCCCTTATACTAGAACCATATAACTTTCAAAACATTTTTATTACAGAAATTTTTAACAGAAAAGAATAGCAATAGAATGTAGCCTCATATACTTGTCATCTAGCTTTAACAATTAACAACCTCTAGACAATCTTTATCATCTATCTACACCCTCAGCAACTTTTCTTTGAGCATTTTGAAACAAATCGCAGATATTATATTTTTTCACTTATAGATACCTTAATTATATGTAGAACTTTTCTTGTTCATTTAAAGCTACTTATTGAGTCCCTTTTATTTTTACTAACATCGAATGGTTTCAATTAATCAGAACAAGCCCTGCATTATAATAGAATCTTCTGTGTAAAGTATCTAATACAATAATAAGCACAAAGCAGGTCCTTTCCATCCCATTCTGCAAGGGCTTTAAATTTTAAAATTTCACCATAATTCCTTAATATCATAAAACATCTAATTAATGCTCAAACTTTCTTTTTTTTAAATTCAATCTTTATTGTTCAGATTATTACAGATGTTCCTTTTTTTTAACCCCCATAACTCCCCTCCACCTGGTTCCCCTCCCCCGTGCCCTTACCCCCACCACTGTCTTCATCCACAGATGTAAGATTTTTGTCCAGTCTCTTCCCATACCCCTCATGTCCCCTTCCCCCTGAGAATTGTCAGTCCATTCCCTTTCTGTGTCCTTACTTATACTCTGTTCACCAGTCTATTCTGTTCATCAGATATTTCTATCGACTTGTTATATTCACTTGTTGATAGATATGTATTTGTTGTCATTTTGTTGTTCATACTTTTTATATTTACCTTTTTCTTCTTCCTCCTCTTCTTAAAGAATGCCCTTCAGCATTTCAAATAATCCTGGTTTGGTAGTGATGTGCTCCTTTAGCTTTTTCTTGTCTGTGAAGCTCTTTATCTGACCATCAATTTTACATGATAGCCTTGCTGGGTAGAGTAATCTTGGTTGTAGGTTCTTGCTGTTCATCACTGAATATTTCTTGCCAGTCCCTTCTGGTCTGCATGGTTTCTGTTGAGAAATCAGCTGACAGTTATATGGGTGCTCCCTTGTAGGTAACTAACTGTTTTTCTCTTGCTGCTTTTAATATTCTCTCTTTGTCTTTTGCCCTTGGCATTTTAATTATGATGTGTCTTGGTGTGATCCTCCTTGGATTCCCTTTGTTTGGGATCCTCTGCGCTTCCTGGACTTTTAAGTCTATTTCTTTCACCAGGTAGGGGAAGTTTTCTGTCGTTATTTCTTCAAATAGGTTTTCAATCTCTTGTTCTCTCTCTTCTTCTGGTACCCCTATAATTCTGATGCTGGTATGCTTAAAGTTGTCCCAGATGCTCCTTACACTATCTTCACACTTCTGGATTCTTTTTTCTTTTTTCTCTTCCAGTTGGGTGCTTTTTGCTTTTTCATGTTTCAAATCTTTGACTTGATTATTGCAAACCTCTAGTTTGCTGTTGGATCTCTGTATAATATTACTAAGTTTATCAGCGGATTCTAGAAAATTCTTGAAAAGCCTGAAAAGCGTAGTTCTGAACTCTATATCCAGTAGTTTGCTTTCCTCCATTTCTGTCATTTGTGACCTGTTTCTTTGTCTCTGCATTTTGGCTGCTTCCCTGCGTTGATAGAGTGGCTTTCTGTGCTAGGTGTACTATAGGGCCCAGTGATTCAGCCTCCCCAATCACCTGGGGTGGGCACTCTTGTTGTACGCCTTTGAAGTTTGGGTGCACAGTCTTGTTGTAGTTATCACTGGCAGGTATCACTGGGAGGAAATGACCACCAGGCCTATCTCCTCGTTGTTTGGGTTTTGGAACTTTTGGAGTTCTCTGTCCCAGCTGCAGTCCCTTAGGTTATCCTGCAGGCAGGCAGGCACACAGCTTGGGCAGTGTTGTAAGTTGGGTGGGGCGGGGTCTCAGAATCACCGGGGCGGAGCAACCCGTGATAGCTGCCTCTCCGCCGACTCCGCATCTTCTCCCGGATTTGGCGTCTGCGTGCCCCTGAGTCCCCGAGTCTCTGTATCAGTGATCGCTGCGAACAGCTCTGCTAGAACGCCACTCGTGTTCCGCCCCGTTGCCCGACAGCCCACATCGCATTCAGTGCAACCCTGGAGTTTATAATCTCTTTCCAAGTCTCGGACCTAGGTGCTGCTGCCATCCCCTTTCACCCGCGCTGCCTCCGTTTTGCGCGCGTCTGTACCTCTCAGTTTTGGTGCTGGGAACTTCTACTCAGTCTCAATGCACTCCTTCTCTTGCCTTCTAGTTGTAAAGCTTCCCCTCCCTTGGTTCTGGAGGATGACCGTCTATCTTTATAGCTGTATTTTTATAATGTAGTTGTGGGAGGCTGCGCATTTAGGTATATACCTCATGCTGCCATCTTGGTTCTCCCAATGCTCAAATTTTCATTGATTTTTCTCCTAATTTCTTTTTATAGTTTAAATTAGGATTCACATAGAGTCTACATATTAATCAATTAGCTCACTTTTTTTTTGAAGGAGATTACATCTTTAAAAAATTTCAGAGAGGAAGGGAGATGGAGAGAGAGATAGAACCTCAGTAATGAGAGAGAATCGTCAATTAACTGCCTCCTGCATGCCCTCTACTGGGGATTGGGCTCTCAATGTGGGCATGTGCCATGATCCAGAATGGAACCTTGACCTCCTGGTTCAATGCTCAACCACTGAGCCACATTAACTGGGCTAGTTATTTTTTTTAAAAGATTCTTGATTTACAAACTCATCTTCATCTCTTTTTGTTTTGTCAGCTTAAACCTTGCTAATTATTTGTTGAAGAAACTAGGTTGTTTGTCCCTTAGAATTTCCCATATAGTATAGTTTAATATGCTCCTCTGTGTCCTGTATTTCTTATAAATTCATAGAGCTAGAGCTTGATCAGAATGTCTGGTGGTCTTTCTTTTTGTGATATTAACAACCTTTGGCCATTGTCTAGATTTGTGATTTATTCTTTATCATTTATCATAGATGTTTAAATTCATGACTATAAAGATGTATTTTCTATATTTAGACATTTAAATGTGGTTAGGTTTTTTTTTAAAAAAATATGAGCTACATGGTTTTTTGTTTTGTTTTGTTTTTGTTTTTCCAGAAATGCTTACATATTGATCCAGACAAAAGGCCCTTCTGTGCTGAGCTCCTGCACCACGATTTCTTTTGTATGGATGGATTTGCTGAATGGTATAGTACTGGCTCATGTTTTCCAGGTCACCCAGCCTAGAGTTGAAATAAAGTCTCTATAATAGTAACAGACAGTATTTCCCTAGACAGCTACTTTGATAGGATCTCATATATTTCCTGCCCTACCTCCCTTCATCTTTAGCAGCCCCAGAATTTACAGGAGTGGTCCCCTGTAGTCACTAACCTAGGGCTCTTGGTTTTCACAAAGCAATCACTTCCCGCTTTTATTCCTATTGTCCTGTGGTAACATGCACCGCTCAGGTCACTGATTTCTATGTTGCTACCAGTTGTATGATGCCATTGTCTTGGGTGCTGATGCATTTGCAAAGGTGCCATTTCCTATTGCTGCCAAACTCATACCACACCCAGTCCTGTGACCCTGCTGACACTGCTGATGTGCTGGAGACTTTGATGTGCCAAACCTGTGGGTGCCAGAGCTGTTGGCATGTTCTCTTGTGCTCTTTGAGCTACTGGCATTAGTATAGCTGAGAAAGCAAAAATATAGTGAGATGAGTGATAGTGACATTGCTTTATATTTTTACAAGTCTAGTTAACATCTAGCTTACTAAAAGGTATCTGGGTTCTCATATTTGCTTCCAATTTCAGTATTTGTGATATGTTGTGTTGTTTGAAATATATGAAGAAACCCTGACCTCATACAAATATGTTGTTGGGAAATGGAAGAATATTTTACTAGCTTTTTAAAATAATTGTGCGCATTCTTCTTTGATCCCATGCCCCAAAATTTGATGCTATACCAAAAAATTTGACAGTGGTAGCTCTTAAATGTTGGTTGTGGTATCTGAAACCACATCAATGAGCTTTTTTTTTTTTTACCTGGTTACATTAAAATCTCACACTTTGAATAGGTCCTTTACCCATATATACTTTTGTAATAATATACATTAGTCATTTGGAAAATACTGTTTTGCTGTTATACAGAACTTTAAAATGTTGACCTATTTCATTTGCCACATTCAAAAAGCCACATTCTATCTCATCAGAAAATTCTTTAAATATTGGGAATTTGCTCAGCTCACAGTAGTGGATATAAATTTAACAGAATTCTAATTTTGTGTAAAATTTTGAATTTTATTGACACAAATACCAGTTGTTTTCCTTGAAGTGACAAGCTCCTTCATTCACTTTCTAAAAGAGAATGTGTGCTAAATACCCCCCCCCCCTGAATAACAATAGCTCTTCCGTCAGTCTTATTTCAAGTAAAAATGTTCCAAGAAACAGTTGGCTCAGTTTGTATCACAATCACACAGTGCTTTCCTTAAGATGACCATTGTGCTTCAGAAGTGCTTTCTGCATATTCCCATATTGTCACACAGAATATGGAAAAGGCATATGTTCAAGGATTTAGATTTAATAAAATTAATACTTTTTTTTACTGCTTTATCAGGAACACCCTTAAATACAGCTCTCTCTCTCTCTCTCTCTCTCTCTCTCTCTCTCTCTCTCTCTCTCGTTTTGTTTAACTGAGAATGTGTGGCTATGTAGAATACAGTGACTGCCAGTGCAGTTCGGCGCCATTGTTGCTTTCATCAGCGCAAATGTTAGCAGGATGAAAAGGAAGTCATCTTTGTCTTAAGAATAGCTTTGGCCTTTTGAACCTCCTGAAAGGTTCTTAGCGATTCCCAGGGGTATACAAACTACCTTTTGAGAACTGCTAATGTAGGCCATAATTTTTCTCATTTTCAATAACACAGTCTAGCTCAACTTTTAAAAATAGAAAACTTGAAAACCATTTTTCCCCCTTGATTTATCTGTCTCACACAATTTTATTTTGTTGACAAATGTATTTTTATGTAGGTTTTCTCAGGAACTACAGTTAAAAATACAGAAAGATGCCAGAAATATTTCTTTATCTAAAAAATCCCAAAACAGAAAGAAGGAGAAGGAAAAAGATGACTTTTTAGGTGAGGAGAGGAACACATTTGTGGTACAGGTAAATGTCCATGTTTTTGATGTCTATTAAATTTAATGTCTAATAAATTTAATGTATATTAAATGTTGGAGGGTGAAAAAATGAAGGTTAAAATATTTTCTGATGGGTAATAAGTCAACTTTTAGCTTCTTTATAAAAATGTATCTTTTCTATAGACATTACCTGTTTAAAAAATCTTAACATAGCATGTAGTGAATGCCTACTGTGTACCAGACTGTGCAGGAAATCCTACTCATTCAAGAACATTTAGACACATGTGAATGTCCACATTCCAATACGTTGACACAAACACACATGCACACCATTCCCCCCCCTTAAACAATAGAAGAGAAAATATCATTGTTAGAATTTTGTATGAAGTAGAGCATTTTAAAATTGAGATTTAGGTATTGAATTTATTTGAAGTTTTCTTTTCCTGGTATGTTATCTAGAATTGGTTCTTGGTAAGGTAATTCAAATTCACCACCAACCACTCCTGTTTTCTCACATGAACCAAAAGAAAAGACTTTCAATTTTGTATTTCCTGTCTCTAAATTAGAACAAAAGTGGGCATGCTTGATCTCCCTTCCACATTTCTTCCCACTGAAATATTTATAAATTAGATAGTTTTAGATAGTTATACCATGTAAATATGAGGTGTACAGGGCATGGCAAACATAGGTTTACAGGTGTGAGTATGCGAAACAGAGTTTATTCTTGTGTTATTATTATTTATTAATTACTGTATTATTTTCCATATGAACAAGTGTAAACCTGCTTTTGCCCCACCCTGTACACATCAGAGCTAGTGTAAATTGCATTTCTATTCAAAATAAATGTCTGACCGAGAATCTAGGGTTTAATTTTAATTCCATAGGTAGATAAAAAATACAGGGGCACAAAAAGGTGATGTCTCTGGAATTCTTTATAGGTAGAGGTGATTTTTCATTATCCTCAGATCATTAATGTTATTAACATTTTTATTGCTCAGGATTCCAGTGCTGATCCCAAAATTAAGGATTCTAGAGTATTAAAGATAAAAGGGTCAAAAATTGATGGAGAAAAAGTTGAAAAAACCAGTCGAGCTTCAAATGTCAGCTGTCTCCATGACAACGGGACTAGCCACATCAAAACAGTGCCTTCAACAAGCCTCAGAGATTGCAGCAATGGCAGTGTGGACCACACAAGGAATCCAGGCATGGCTATTCCTCCACTTACACACAATCTTTCTGCAGTAGCTCCTGGTATTAATTCTGGAATGGGGACTATTTCAGGAGTTCAGAGTTACAGGTATGAATTAAGAAAATAAGAACAAAAGGTTGTTTAAGGATATATTTGCAAATTTGTAAGTGATTGTCAATTCTGCCCCATTGTGTTACTCTCAGGCTTTTGGATACTATTCATTCTTGTCAGGTTGCTGTTTCAAAAACGTTTTGGTTTATATTATGAAGATTATTAGCATTTGGTCAAAACATTAACCTGAGTCCTAAGAAAATAGGGTTGTATTTATTGTTTAAGGTGAAGAGAATCTACAGCTATTTATTCTAATAACATGAAAGGAGGTTGTCATAACAAGAGATAATTGATTTTCAAGGTCTCTTTCTGCATTGTATGGCTACAGGCATTTAGTGATACAAAGAAGCTCCTTTTGGGAATTTTGCTTACAGGAAGGTAATTTGTTTGGTTGGAGTAGGGACTGGGTAGGAGGCATGAGTGTAGGACAGAATGTTTTAATGAATCTGTGCACATAGTGTTTTTAAGAACAGGCATTAAATGCTGATTAAACTACATGTCACTTGGTGCTATGTAATTTGGTTTTGTGCTTGAAAAATAATTACTCTTGGTTATAACTTAATTTTTTTGTCCCATTGTTACAGAGTGGATGAGAAGACCAAGAAGTATTGTATTCCATTTGTTAAACCAAATCAACAGACTCCATCAGGCATTTATAATATTAACATGACCAAACCAGTAAGTGATCTCTTCTCAGTGGTAGAAGAACAAGCTAAGTAATTTCTAGACTTTTATTAATATTAAATATAATGGTGAAGAACTGAGATTTTTATTTGGGGACAAATCATAAAATGGAAGCTTAATTTTGCACATATCTTCCCAGCCTGCCATAATCATAAATGTGAAAGATTTAAAGTTTAAATATGTTTTAGAAAGTAATATCGATCTGGAACTTAAAATGTAAGATTTTATTAAAAGGACATCTGTTTTAATTCTTTAGGAAACTGTAAATTTTCTTAACCTAATGCTTGGTGATCAGGTTTTTTTGTTTTTCTTTCTTTTACAATAGAGAGGATAAATGGTCTTATCTCACCCACACTAGGTTTTTGGTAAAAGTATTCTGTTTCTTCATTTAACAAATATTTATTGATTACCTATCTATCTATCTATATATAAAAAGCCAGTGACTGGAATGCCCTAACAACCAGAACAACCAGTCGCTATGATGCCCACTGCAGCCGTTAAACTGACCTGACTGGGGGGGGGGAGGGGCTGGCCAGCAAACCTCCCATGGTCTCTCCCCTCCAGCTGGCCCTGCCCATGATCACCCTCCCTATCCCAATAGAGGGCAGGGCCAGCTGCCAACCTCCTGCAGCCCCTCCCCCAACTTGGTCCCACCCCAGATCTGCCCCCCCCCCACCCCAATCAGGGGCAGGGCCAGCTGGCCAACCTCCCATGGCCCCTCCCCGGCCGCTGACCCCTAATTGGCCCCCCACTGCATTCAGGGGTGAGGCCAGCCAGCCCACTGCCCACAGCCTCTTCCCACGGCTGGCCTCATCCCCAGTAGGCCCCCCCACCCCAATCAGGGGTGGGGCCACTGGCTAATTGCCCATGGCCCTTCCCCCAATCTGGCCCAGCCCTCATAGGGCCCCAATCAGAGTGAGCCAACCAGACAACCTCCTGCCATCTCCTCTTCCCAATAGGCCTGGCCCCAATCCATCCCAATTGGAGGAAGACCAGGAGGCCTCACCTGGGCACTAATTCATGCACTGGGCCTCTAGTTATGTATAAAACACTGGAGATGAATGAGTTAATCTTTCTCTTCAAGGAACCCTTGGTTTGGTAGAGGATCAGCAAGTTAAAGCATAGATTGTAATAGAAGCATGTACAAGGTTCATATGTCTTCTGAAGCTTCAGAGGAATATTTTTATGCTCAAGATAGCTTCTTTTTAAAGTTAAATCATCGTCACTCTTACACCCAAAACCCTCCCTTGGCTTTTCATTTCTGAGTAAAAACCCGAGTCCTTGCAAAGTCTTTAAGTCCCCATCCCTCTGTCCCATTCACAACTACTCTCATTCTTGATCAATCTATTCCAACCACATTGATTTCCTTGTTATTCCTGCAATGTGGTCAGACATGCTCCCACATTTAGGCTTTTGCACTTGCTTCTTTCTCTACTTTGGGACGTTCTCCGGAAAAAACTTGCTTTTTCTCTTCCTTGGCTTACATGAAACCTTATTATGAGGTCTTCCCTAATATGATAACTCATTTTGTCTTCCATTACTTTCTATTCTCTCACCTTGCTTGATTTTTTTCCAGTATATATTTTGACATCTTCTACATTCTTTTATTTATATACTAGGGGCCCGATGCACAAAAATTTGTGCACTGGGAGGGGGGGGAGGGAGGGGTCCCTCAGACCAGCCTGTGCCCTCTCATAGTCTGGGACCCCTCGGGGGATGTCCACCTGCTGGTGTGCCTGACCAGCCTGGGTGAGGGGCTGTTTGCAGGCTGACCAAGCCCCCCAGTGGGGACCCTCACCCCAGGGGGTGTGGCCAGTCTGGGTGAGGGGCTGAGGGCCGTTTTCAGGCTGCCCACAGCTCCCATTGACCCAAGGTCCCAGCAAGGCTGGTTGGAATCAGGTTTCTGGGGTTTATTTATCTTCTATAATTGAAACTTTGTTACCTTGAGCGGAGGCCTAGGCAGGCAACGAAAGCTTTCTGTTTGCTTCAGCTCTGTTGCTTCTGTAATTGAAACATTGTTGCTTGAGCAGAAGCCCGCCAGCCTAGTCACGCAGTTGCAATGGAAGCTCTATCTCTGTGGCTGCAGCTGCCATGTTGGCTGGGTTAATTTGCATACAACTGCTCTGATTGGCTGGTAGGTGTGGCTTGGGTGTCTTGGAGTGATGATCAATTTGCATATTACTCTTTTATTAGATTAGATTGTCTGTCTCCCTCACTAAGATGTAAGCTTACAAGGCAGGGGTTTGTGCTTTGTTTCCTCACTGCTCTCACTCACACCTAGAACAGTGTCTAGCAAATGGAAACTGCGTAAGAAATGCCAATGAATTCTGCCAGGGAAAGTGAGGTATGGACATATTCCCCCCAAAATATTTTTTTCACAAATTTTCCTTCTCTACTTCTTTCATTATCCTCAGTGCTGAAAATTATAGCCTTTCTTTTTCATCTCTCATGATTTAGACATTATATTTGCTTGTTTTTAAGTTTTTCTTAGACTACAGTATCTGTACCCATCATGGTTTCCCTTTGACATAGCCTACCTTTTGATTTCTCTGTGGATATTTTGTGTTTTACATTCCCGGTCTGCTTTTTTTTGTTTTTTTGGTTGTTTTTTTTTTGTTTTGTTTTTTATTTTATTTTTTTATTTTTTTATTTTTTTTATTTTTTACATTTTTTAAAATTACATAAAGCTTTACAAAGATTAGTACATATATCTCTTTTTCCCCCTGCCCTTCCGCCCGCCTCCCT
>PVJC01031909.1:0-20261 GCA_004026665.1 Murina feae | reverse complement strand
GCAAGGCTGGCTGGACGCAGATTTCCGGAGTTTTTTCTCCTATAATTGATACTGTTCCTTGAAGGCCTGGGGTAATTGATACACTGTTCCTTTAAGGCGGCCTTCTAACTACTAACGAAGCCTCTGCTTCACCTCGCAGCGTCTATAATGAAACAATTGTTACTGTTACTGGTTAGGCCGGAGCTGCTCTCTCCTTCAGTTCCGGAGGATTCTATGATTGTTACAATGTTTCAAAAAGCTGTGTTTCGCTAGAGGCAGTTTAATCCGAGCTGAGCTGAAGGGCTCAGCTTCACTTTCGCTGCTGCCGCAATGGAAAGGGCTGTTTACTCAGGTCCGTGAGTGGCGGCCGCCATGTTGGCCGGGCTAATTTGCATACAGCTGCTCTGATTGGCTGGTGGGCGTGGCTTACCCTGTCTCGGAGAAACGGTTAATTTTAATATTTCGCTTTTATTAGTTTAGATTAAGGTATTACATATGTGTTCTTATCCCTTTATTTGCCCCCCACCTCCACACCTGCTCATGCCCTCAACCCCTGGTGTCTGTCCATTGGTTATGCTTACATGCATGCATACGAGTTCTAGTTGATCTCGCCCCTTTACCCCCACCTTCCCCTACCTTCCCTCTGAGGTTTGACAGTCTGATCAATGCTTCTCTGTCTCTGGATCTGTTTTTGTTCATCAGTTTATGTTGTTCATTATAGTCCACAAATGAGTGAGATCATGTGATATCTATCTTTCTCTGACTGACTTATTTCACTTAGCATAATGCTCTCCAGATCTATCCATTCCTAATGCCAGGCTTTTCCCTCGACCATTTAAACTGGAATCTCTCAGCCACCAATATTTTCTAAAACTCCCCAGATGATCAATTGTGTGGCTGGGAGACAAGATATAATTTACAGATAGGGTGAAATGCACAGATCTCAAGTGTACGGTTCAGTGAGTTTTGAACACTGCAGATTAACCACTGTAACACACTTGTAAAGATACATAACATGCTCTTGAGCCCCTTCCCAGTCAATCCCCACTACTCTCCAAAACCACTGAGACAGTCATTTTTCTGCTATATTTTAAAAACGCATTTTTCGATTATAGTTAACATGCAATATTACATTAGGTTCAGGGGCATAACTATAATTAGATACTCATATATCTTATGAAGTGATCAACCTGATAAGTCTAGTGACCCTGTGGCTCCACCAGAGTTAGTATAATATTACCGACTATATTCCTTACACTGTACTTTACTTCACGTAGCTATTTATAACTGCCAAATTGTACTTCTTACCACTTTTTTTGCCCATCCTCCTACCCCCCCCTCCTTCCTGGCAACTATCAGTTTATTCTCTCTATTTATAAGTTTGTTTCTTCGATTTTTTTTTTTAGATTCCACATATAAGTGAAATCATATATTTGTCTTTCTCTGTCTGACTTATTTAGCATAATACCCTCTAGGTCCATTCATGTTGTCACAAATGGCAACATTTAATTCCTTTTATAGCTGAGTAATACTACACTGTATATATGTACCACATGTTTTTTAACCATTCATCTATCAATGGATTCTTAGGTTTATCTGTATCTTGGCTATTGTAAATAATGCTGCAATGAACACAGGGGTGCATTACTCCGACTTTTTAAATCCTAGATGGGTTTGCCTAATCTAAAACCTCACATATCCTGTAATATATCTTATTTATGTTTGGTTTCTTTCACTCAGCATAATGCTTTCAGGTTCATCCATATTGTTAAGTATCAACAGTACATTCCTTTTTGTTGTGTGAATATCCCTCAATGTGTTTATTCACTTTCTGGGTTACTTCTAAATTTTGGCTATTATGGATAAAACTATTATGGACATTTGTGTGTGAATCTTTTAGTATACAGGGGTGGGCAAAAGTAGGTTTACAGTGGTTCATATGAAAAACAATACAAATACATAACACAATAATATAATCTAATAAAAGAGTAATATTAAAATTGACCGTTTCTATGAGACACCTAAGCCACGCCCACCAGCCAATCAGAGTGGCTATATGCAAATTAACTCAGCCAAGATGGAGGCCGGCAGTCATGGAGCTAGAGTAAACATCAGGCTTCCGTTGCACCAGGAGTAAATTGTCTGCCTAGGCCGGGTGGGCTTCTCCAGGCCCAGACAACATAGTTGCAACATTGTTTCAATTATAGAAGTCACGGAGCTGAAGCAAACAGCAGGCTTCCGTTGCACCAGCGATGGAGGAAACTGCCTGCCTAGGCCAGCTGGGCCTCTAACTAAGGCAACATTCTTTCAATTATAGAAGCCATCAAGCTGAAGCCAACAGGAGGCTTCATTGCCTGCCTAGGCCTCGGCTTAAAGGAACAGTGTATCAATTATAGAAGATAAATAAACCCCAGAAACCTGCTTCCAGCCAGCGTTGCTGGGACATTGGGTCAATGGGAGCTGTGGGCAGCCTGAAAGCCTGAAAACAGCTCTCAGGCCCACACCCAAGCTGGCCACACCCCAATGGGGTAAGGGACCCCACTGGGGGGCTTGGCCAGCCTGCAAACAGCCATCAGCCCCTCACCCAGGCTGGCCAGGTACCCCAGTAGGGACCAAAAACCTGAAGGGGCTGAGGGCAGACTGAAAATGGCCCTCAGTCTGTCACCCAGGCTGGCCACACCCCAGTGGGGTGAGGATCCACACTGGGGGGCTCGGCCTGCCTGCAAACAGCCATCAGCCCCTCACCCAGGCTGACCAAGCATGCCAGCACGTGGACATCCCCAGAGGGGTCCGAGACTGTGAGAGGGCACAGGCCGGGCTGAGGGACCTCCCGAGTGCACAAATTTTTGTGCACCAGGCCCCTAGTTAATTAATAATATAACTCACAACTATAAACCTACTTTTGCCCATCCCTGTGTGTTTTCATTTCTCTTAAATAAATACCTAAAATTGGAATTTTAGGGTCATTAGCTAGGTGTATGTTTAGTTCCATGAGAAACTGCCCAACTAATTTCCAAAGGCCTTGTTCTGCCAGCCAACTATGAGAGTTCTGGTTGCTCCACAGCCTGATAATATTTAGCACTGTTAATCTTTCTAATTGTAGCCATTTTAGTGGGTGTGTAGTGATATATCATTGTGGGTTTTGTTCATATTTCCCTGATGACTATTAATGTTCAGCATTTGCATGTGTCCACTGCAAATTTATAAAGCTTCACTATGAAATTAGTGCCTGTCCAAGTCTTTTGGCCCTTAAAAAAACCCAGTATGTCTGTCTTCTTTTTGTTTTCTTCTATAAAAAGCTTTATTGTTTAATTTGTCCAATGCATGGCAGAGGGCTTCAGGGTGGTTAAAAGAATGGCTAATAGTTTGGGAAGAGGCTCAGGTAAAGGCCAGATACCAGGGGAATGCAGAGGGGCCCCTCAAAAGCCTTGGGGCTCCGAAGGCTCCTAGTCATGCTTGAGAGTAAGCCTTTCAAAGAGATAATCACCCAGCCCAGCCTGTCTGTCTTCTTATTATTGAGTAGTAGGATTTATGTATTCTGGATAAAGATGTTTGCAAAATATACATACTATGAGTATTTTCTCAGTTTTGGCCAGCCTTTTCATTCTCTTAATGGTGTCTTTTGAGAAGCAGAAGTTTTAGATTTCGATCAAGTCCAAGTTATACATTGTTTCACTTATGGTCAGTATTCTGGGTTCCAAAAAATATTTGCCTATCACAAGATCACTAGTTGCTTGCTCCTAGAAGCTTTGCAGTTTTAGCTTTTGTGTTTAATTCTATGGCCTTACTGGGGTGTCACCTAAAGGTTTGAAGTATTCAATGAGGTCTCTTCCTCCTGGATAGGTGGGAATTCAATGTCTCCCAGCCTTGTATCTCTGGTATCTCCATTCTCACAGAAGGAGTGGTGGTGCTTTTCCCCAGCCTTACAGAGTTATGCTCAGAGCATGACTTGCTATTCAAGACTCAAGGTGCTATCTAGATCAGCGGTCAGCAACCGGTGGTCCACAGACCACTGGTAGTCCGTGAGGTCTGAAAGGTTGGCGACCGCTGATCTAGACCTCCTTCTCTGAACAACTCCGGAAGTCTGATATTCTCCCGCACAAATTCCAGCCACCTTAGCTGCTCTGAATTCTGATCTCAGTTTCCAAGAATATCCTATGAACTCTGAAATGGGCCAGAAAATACCTTTATGCAATAAGTTGGGACAAGCATTTATCCTTTCCCTTCTGTCTGGGATCACAGTCTTTCACTGCCTGTTGTCCATTGTCTAAAAACAATCATTTTATATATTCCAGGTGCATAACTGTTTATGATAGGAGAGCTAGTCCTTTTTCAGTTACTCGTCAGGGTTGGAAGAAGATATTCAGAGCCGGGTTTTAAAACCTTTAGTGTGGCTCCACAATTCTAAATTTTATTGCCTTGCCTGTAAAAAAATAGTAACCTCAAATAGTTCTTTGATTTATTAAAGGTCAGATTTCTTCCTATTCAATTAATTCAGCCCCCAAATTAGGCATGGTGTTTGTAGCAGAGCAGTTCTTTTCATGTCACTTAGGACTAGCCTTCTGGCCATGACCTAGTGTAAGGAAGGAAATGAATAAATATTTGTTGAATGTAAAAACTACGTTAAATCAAACATATAGAGAAAATGTTCTTTATGGGTAAGCCTGGCTAACCAATAAGTGAAATAGTTTCACAAGTATTTTTCATAAATGAATTACAGCAGTACTTTGATGGGTATTATCTATTACTAGAGGCCTGATACACGAAATTTGTGCAAGAGTAGGCCCTTGCAGCTGCTGAAGCCTTGCGGCCCCAGCCCCCTGCACTGGTCATTCCAGAAGGTCGGTCCACCACCCGGTCTAATTTGCATATTAGTTCTTTATTATATAGGATTATTAATAGGCATGAAGGATAAAAGTATAAGAGACCTGAACTACTGGGCTCAAGAACTTAATAATCCAGTAGGGATGGAAAAGTGGAGAAAGATCCTTGATCTTGTTGGGCTGATGTTTTCAAGGAAAGCTGAACTTGATCACTAAGGGCCTAGGATGGTCTGGCCCTTGCTTTTGCCCAGCCTCTTGTCTATCTTCCTTGACCTTTGTGCTTCAGCCACCCTCGCTTTCCTTCAGTTCCACAGAAGCACCATGCTGCTGACTACCCCAAGTGTTTGCACAGATAGCTCTGCCACCGTTAGTCTAATTAACTCCACTCATCATACAAGACTTAGTTTCCTCAAGGAAGTGTAGTCTTGGTAAGGCCTTCCTCTTAAACATTCCCATGGCAACTGAGCTCCTGCTTTGGGTACTTATTACTATTATAGTATTTTGTGAAATTAGTTGTTAATGCCTGTCTCCCCCACTATATAATAAGTTCCAAATAAGGAAGAGAAAACTTTGGTTGTTTTGTTTCCTAATCCCAAGCACATAGCCTTAAATATTTTGATGAATAACAGAATAAAAAAAATAAATAGGGAGGACTGGTCTGGCTCTTAGACAATGGCTAGGATTTGAGCAAGCCAATATTTCAGGCAACAAATAAGTGGCAGAGCTCAGATTCAAAGCCAGATCTGTCGGGACCCCAAGGGAAGTTCATAACACATGTCAGTGATTAGACTGCATTATTCTTCTCAGGTATGTACTGCATCCCTCTAATGGAATTACACTTCCATGCCCTTTGCCATATGACTGCAGGACCTCCCATTAGGAAGGCAGTATGTACTGACCTACCCCACTGACTTTGAGTGTGGCCCTGTGAATTACTTTGGCGATGAAGATGGAGGACATGGCATATTGCTATTAGTGAGCTGAGACTTTAAGGGGTATAAGTATGGCAAGTTTTTACCAATGCTTTTACACTTCCATCTTCTTATCATAAGAAGAGCAGGATCAGATGCCTATTGCTCCTTGAGCCTAGATTTTGAAATAATGACATGCAGAGAAGACTAGAATCTGATTCAAAGCATAGAGTCCAGCCTAGCCTAGCAGCTAAACCACAGTCAACCTACACTCCTGTAAGCATGAAATAATTATTTATAATTGTAAGCTACTAAAATGTTGGGATGTGTGATATACAATATTGTCACAGCAGCAATCTAACTCATATATCTTCTTTAATGATGGGATTGTAATTTATTCTTATTTCTTTTGGCATCTAGTAACCTAGCTGGATACATAGTGGGTGCTCAATCAATACTGTTGAATTAAACCCAATAAATGACATTCCTCAGATATGCTGCTCAAGTGAACAAAGCTGTCAAAGTTACTTCTAAAGCAAAGACATCTAAAATGAATGAATAATGAGTAACTAAATAAAAAAACTTTGAGAAAGTGAGCTTACTTTTTTTTATTTTCTTTTTTTTAGCTAGGGTTGAGTCTCTTATGGCATTTTAAGTATAAACAGATGCTTCAGAGACACCTAATCTAACCTCTGTCAGGTAAATTGATTAAGCATGCAAGATACAGAATCTGTTTTGCAGAATGATGGAAAAAATCTGACAAGATTTTGAACCAAGTGAGCTGAATGACTTGTCTCCTATTAACTGGTGTTTAAATGATCAAACTTAAAAATAAGAAGTAGCTAGAGTAAAAAGCTAAACATTTAGCTCAATCTTTCTTCTGCACAGACTTACATTCAATTTAATTTCATAATCGTGTTCTAAGTTAACTATCTGTGTATTTTGATGAAGAAGAAAAAATAGTATCTACATCTGCCACCATAATCCCTTTGGAACAAGGCAGGACATAAAAATATACATACCCCCAGAATTCCTCAACTTAAAGTCAGATAAGGCATTGTAACTTTTAAAATATTTTCTCATATATTCTTCATTTCTTTATACAATAATCTATTAGGTTTTGTTTCATCTTTTAATCCCCATCTCTGTGATGAGGAAACAGAGGCTCAGCCACATGATGAGGGCCTGGTAGTGACAGATGTCTGAATGTCTTTGACCAATACCGTATCGCCTCATTCCTCAAGACTTAAACATTAAAGATATAGGGGCAACCTGTAACATTCCCAAACAGCATCAACATACCACTCCGGGGAATATTCTCTGGAGCCGGTCTGCTGCAGCCAGGGCCTTGGGCTTGCCACCTGTTAGGCAATCTTCAAATTCATAGAGAGGCTGCCTCACAGGATTGGAGTAGGAGATCTTGGCATTGTCCACAAATGTGATGTGTCTGACGCCCCAACCCTGCATGGAAACAGAATATCATGGTGTGTTTCTGGTGAACATTTCATGGGGTATCCCTCTTGAAATACCTAAAATGGGTTTGCTTTGGGAACTTCAGAAATTAAATTATGTAAATTCAGTTTTTTTATAAACAGGATATCAACTTCCTTTAAAAGATAAAATAATTATACAGCCAGTGCCTGGTTTCCTGTGTAAATGAGACTAAGAAATGTCAGAGTTGCTCTGACTAACAATTCATTACTTTTGACAGTGGCACCAGAAAAAGAGTTAGAGGAAACTCTTACAAAAATTGTCTAAGTTGCTATAATTAGCTATAACCCCCAATGTCGTTGCTTTCCCTTAAGGAATAATTTTGTAAGTATAAATAACAGCTCATCTTAAAACTTACTTAAAGCTTAAATTAATATCTGGGAAAAATGACTTACAAGTTATTTCCCACTAACATTGTAGAAGATTTTGATTATTTCTCCAAGAGGCAAAAGCCTTAATAATCTGGAATATAGAGTATCATTCTAATATTCTGTTTTCATCTTATAAAGTCTTATAGAACCACAAAACTTTAAAGTTGGATGGAATATCTAAAATTTTTAGTCTCATTACTTTGTTTTACATGTATGGAAACTAAAGCCCAGAAAAGGAAAGTGACTCAGCTAAAGTCATAGATGTAGTTAACGGTGGGGGAAAAATGAGATCCCTAGAGTTGCAACCAAATGAGGATGCCTACTTTTTGGCGGGTGAGGTGGGGTGTGTGTATTTCAGTAGATCATAAATAAGCATAATGATTTATTTTAAGAGAAGCTCTGACAGGATTAGCCATAAAACTAAGATTCTGCTCTCTCTCATTTCAATATCCTTCTATTAGGGACCTCGAACCTAAATTGAACTGACAATTCTAGGGGAAACAATCAATGTAGACCTAAGATTTGTTTGGGGGATTGAGAAAGACAGGCTAGAATCCATATTTTGAAATCCTTAATTTAGATCCATTGTTTGTTTTGATGTCCACCGTTAACTTTTTGGTCTACTAACCCAGGTAAATAATTTACCGTGGACAGAGAATGAAGGTATGGGAAATCCAAGTCATTTGTGCTTAGTTTGGGGATATTTATTTCTAAAGTATTTTTGCATTCTTTAAAGCAAGGCTGAGTGGATAGCAAGGAAGGCAGACTGGGGACATGCTGGACAGGGGGAAGAAAGCCAGATAAATTACAAACATGCCATGGGTTAGCCACATGCAGGTGGACCTTCACACTTAACTCCTGGCTTCCCGGAATGCTACACAGTTTAAACGGCTAATCTGCAAAGATTAAATAAAATTACAATACTCAATGCTGCTGAGGATGTGGCAGTGAAACATCTGTTTTACTGGTTGAGAACGTAAACTCATGTAATTTTTCTGGAAAGTAATTTGGTAATGTTTCTGGAGTCTTTAAAATGCACACATCCTTGATCTACTTCCATCAATCTTTTCTAGGAAATAGTCTGAAGATGTAATCACAAAGATGTTCTTTGCAACATAATTTATGGCTAAATAAAAATTTATAAAAATTTATACTTAAGTAAAAAATTGGAATCAATGTTAATGCCTAACATTAGAGGAATGTCTCAGTAAATTATGTTTCCTCATACAAGAAGGTATATTCACCTGGGAAAGTGTCTACAATGTTAACTAATAAAAGCAAGGGACATTATTATCTAATCTAATAAAAGAGTAATATGCAAATTAGGCATCACTCCGTTATACCCACCAGCCACGCCCACCAGTCAATCAGGAGCAAATATGCAAATTAACTCAACTAAGATGGCGGCAGCCAAGGAGCTGGAGTTGCCCCAGGCAACGGAAGAAGCCAGGACCCTGTGGGCCCTGAGCTCAACTCAAAACTACAGAGTTTCAATTATAGAAGATAAACCCCAGATACCTGCCAGGCTGGGACCTTGGGTTGCCAGGGGCAACCCAGGCTTGAAGCAGGGGACCAAGGCAACAAAGTTTCAATTATAGAAGTTAAATAAATCCCAGATAGCTGCTTCCAGCCAGGCACCCCAGTAGGGACTCGAACCCTGAAGGGGCTATGGGCAGCCTGAAATGGCCCTCTGCCCCTCACCCAGGTTGGCCAGGCACCCCAGTAGGGACCCAAACCCTGAAGGGGCTGTGGGCAGCCTGAAATGGCCCTCAGCCCCTCACCCAGGCTGGCCAGGCATACCAGCAGGTGGACATCCCCCGAGGGGTCCCAGACTGTGAGAGGGCACAGGCCGGGCTGAGGGACCCCCGCCCCCCTGAGTGCACAAATTTTTGTGCACTGGGCCTCTAGTATATCATATGTGGTTTTAAAATGTATATTAAACAAACACTAAAACAAACAAAGTGAAAAAGTGATAGGAAAATAGATAACTTTCCTTTTTTATAACTTTTATGCAAGAGTATTATAAACCATAAAAAAACTAACATAATGAGGCACAAAAATTAAAAAAAAACACCTTTATATTGGCTAAATATACTTTAAATTAATATATTGAGAAAGAGATGTGCATGACATAACAAAAAAAGGTTAATCCATAATAAAAAGAACCCCAAAACAATAAAAGAAACACAAACCAGAGGACATAAATAAAAGAATTAAATTTCACAAAAGAAATAAAATTTAAGACTCACCCTTACTAATTAAAGAAATGCAAATAAAAAGCTCTGTTCCTCACATGTTTTTGGAAGATAATTTAATTTGGGAAGAAAAAAATTATTATAGCAATTCTACTTCTAGAACTTTTTCCCAAAAGAAATCTACTCTATAAAAGCGAAATAGTAAAATTGACCGTTTCTTTGGGACGCCCAACAGCCAATCAGAGCAATGGTATGCAAATTAGCCCAGCCAAGAAGGCGGAAGCCCACCCAAACACTGGGTCCAATGGAGCGATGGTGCCGGCGAACGCACAGGGGGAGGCCTGGCCTCCACCTGTGTGTTTGCCGGCGGTGGGTTCCGGGCAGTGGAGGCTGGCTGCAGGGCGGGCGGAAGCCAGGCCCCGGCCCTGTAGCCGGGGCTGGGAATGGAGCGATCTTGCGGGCGAACACCAGGTCCGCCTGTGCCGGCAGTGGGTTCCAGGCAGTGGCGGCTGGCTGCAGGGCGGGCGGAAGCCAGGACCCCGGCCCTGCAGCCAGCGCTAAAAATGGAGCGTTTGCCAGCAGTGGGTTCCGGCCAGTTGGCGGCTGGCTGCAGGGCGGGCAGAAACCAGGCCCCCAGCTCTGCAGCCGGGGCTGGGAATGGAGCGATCGCGCAGGCGAATGCACACGGGGAGGCCTGGCCTCCGCCTGCGCGTTTGCTGGTGGCCGGTTCCGGGCAGTGGCGGCTGGCTGCATGGCGGGGCGGAAGCCAGGCCCCCGGCCCTGCAGCCGAGCTTGGGAATGGAGCTATCGTGGGCCCACGCGACCTTGGAGGCTCATCGGCAGCTGCTTGCCCGCCTGGATCCAACCTTGTGGCCTGCTCTGGGTGTGCAGGAGCTTCTGTGGCCCATGGCGGAGCCTACTATGCAGGTTGGCCACAGATGTTCCCTTTGTTGTATGTGTTTTTCCCATTGACCCCTTCCACCTCATATCCAACCCCCCCCGGGGTCTTTCCCCCTCTATGTCTATGTCCATAGGTTATCTCTTAACATTTCTGTTTCCTTTCCAATCTCTAAATTTTATTTTCTAAGTTGTGTACTATGATAGTCTTATCTAATTTTCTTTTAGCACAATCTTTTTTTCCCTTTGTAGTACCATTATTCCAAAACACCCACCTAGCAAAACCATACCATTGATTACTGAGTAATGCTATCATTTAATTTCTTTCTTTTTATGCTCAGGTTACTGAAAGCTACTGAGAATGGTCAGAATGCAGTTCAGGCAATCCAACTTTCAGCGGTGGGGGGCCCACCAGGTATTTGCGATGGTGGGCCACCCAGTTGGAAACGTCCACGCCTGCACTCACCAGCCATCCCACCCCCCAGTGCACGAACCCTGAGGGGGCTGTGGCCAGCCTGAAAACAGTCCTCAGCCCCTCACTCAGGCTGGCCATGCATGCCAGCAGGTGGACATCCCTCCCCGAGGGGTCCCAGACTGTGAGAGGGCACAGGCCAGGATGAAGGACCCCTTCCTCCCCTCGCCGAGTGCACAAATTTTTGTGCACCGGGTCCCTAGTAATACTATGAATATGTAAAGATGTAAGTGTAAAAATGTTCATACCATTATCATCTCTAAAAGAAAAATATACTGACACTGATTAAATAAACCGAGGACGCAATCATATAATGAAATAGTACATATACATAATATGGAATACATAAAAAAAGAGCCATAATTATTTTCATATTAAGTTAAAAATAAAAACCTGATATAGACAGTATGCTATGATCCAATTTTCATAAAAATAAATAACAGCAATGATGACAAATGTCTCTCATTTGTATATGCCTATGAATACTGCAGGGGAAATATACTGCATATTAATCTATAAAGTCTACTTAATTCTGGGAAATGTGGCTTGGGATGGAGATGGAGGGACTTTGTGTTTTTACCTTATAATAAAAGCATATATTCCTTTTATATTTAAAAATAAACTGAGAGGGAGGAAGAAGGAAGAAGGAAGAAGGAAAAAGGAAGAGAGAGAGAGAGAGAGAGAGAAAGGAAAGGGCATCTGGGAGTGGAAGGCAATCAGATATAATAAAACGGGAAGAGAAGCTTCACAGGTACCATTTGGCCCTCACAAACTTACCATCAGTGTCCTAGCTACATTACAGCCCAAGGTGCCAGCTCCAAGCAGCAGACATTTGACAGACACAACTTTGTCTAAGTCCAAAGTAGGCACTAATCTCCAACACATCAATTTGAGATTTAGATCCACTGATGACTCAGCTAACCTAGAAAATTAGAGAATTATTTAATTATTCAGTCAGTCACTCATTTATACCCCAGTTTTGGCCCTTTTGAATACAAGTAGTTGTCATGAGAAAAGTAGACACAAATACTAAGGAAATTAGGGTCAAAGGAAAAATAAGATGAAGCTTGAGGGTAAAGGGGGAGGAGAAAGGTTACTGTGCAGAATTCTAACATTGCAGTCCTCTGCAATTGTTAGAAATAGGCCATATATTTGATACTAAGCTCCTGGCAGTGAAGGTGAAAATGCAAGCATGACTGGTATTAGAAGTCACTATGCCTATAAATAAAAACACATCAGCTACCAGCTGCTTAAGAAGAAAGTTTTTCCTGAAACTGAACACAGAGACTTTTCTTCCATGTCCTCAATAAAGGGTGCACTTACACTCTCCCTTAAATATAATATTGGTTTCCATGAAATATTTCTTATAATGTCCTTCAATGTAGGCTACTAGAACAAAATTAAAGGGCAATGAATAAAGGACTACAACATGTTGCAGATATACAGGTCTTAGAGTGTGCTTGAAGCAAGAATAAAATTAGAATGTCTAGATGAACAGATGAACTGTGTGCCCTTCAGGATATCCATCATTAATATTAATTCCCACAACCAAACTTAAATTATGAGTTAGGCAGCAAAGAATGCAATAATACCCATTGTTCATGTGAATGGCACCCCTGGACTGAATTGTGCAGTGCCATTGACCTCATAGAACCTGGTGTGCAAAACATCCATTGAAGAAACTATCTTCCAAAATATACCTTTTAGGGTCCATGCACTCACTGAGGTTCACCATCCTTGGTCCCATGCCTCCTTTCTGGTTCTTTTCCCATCCAACTGCTTTGGGACAATCTTAAAGCAAATAAAACAATAAATTTAATGAAGGATAAAAACAAGTCAGTCAAGCAGCAAGATGGCTCATATACTGATAAACTTTTGGCACACTCTTCTCAAAAAGGTCCTTGGGCCTGAATTTGCATCTACTTGCCTGAGTTGCCTTCCCATCTTCCATGGCTACTAGGAATCTTGTTTAGAGGCCAGTAGATCTGTGGAGGAGCTTTTGAAATAGCAACTCTAGCCCAAGTTGCTTTGATTTCTGCCGTTGCTCAAATAAAAACAATCATATTTGGCACTGGTATAGCCCTGTTGAAAGTTCTCTATCTAAGGAAACAGACTACTGTGATGGCAGCACAGCTTCTGATGAAGTTCCCACTGGGATGTGAACAAGTACATCCCTTCTGTTCCTCATTTTTGTGTCCCTCTGCTCAGCCACTCAACTCCACCATTGTGTACCTACCTGTGGGCAGATCGTAGTCCAAGAGGACTGTCCCTCTGTCAAACTGCCCTTTTCTTTAAGCTCATCCTTATCCATTCAGACTTGTCCCTTACCTATCTCTTTTAACCTCTGCTATGGGTGCCTGTGTAACTCCAACTCTGGCAGTTCAGAAGGTAAGGATCTTGTGGCTAATAGACATGGGAAATACCTCTGGACCCATTTCTGTATTCCCTATCCACTCCTTACCACCACCCAAACCTGGAGATTCAAGTTGCATGGGAGGGAGAAAAAAGCTTTGAGGAGCCTACAGTAAAGGGACATTGAATTTAATTTGGCTTTGTGTTTCCCAAATTTACCTGGCTCTCAGTATCTCCTTCCATCACTGGTAACACATTTAGGGAAAAGCAGCTCTATTCTGTTGCAAAATCCTCTTAAAAACCTCACTTGCTTTGTAGACACTTCTGCTACCTCCTTACCTTCATGGAAACGTGACTTTCTTGGTGAAAACTTGCTAATGGGATCCAGCCACTCTCTTACACACTCGCCACATCTCTAGATCTAAGTCCCTTTCTCACTGAATCCCTGAAATGCACAATAAAGCCTCAACTCCTTCGCAGGGAATTCACCCAGCTACAACCCACCCTAACGGCGTCCCCTCCAATGTCTGCCTTACATAAGTCTCCAAAGGAACAAAAACTCCTTGACTTAATGTACAAAACTATTGGGAGAAATTCTGTTTGTTTCTAATGATACACTGATATTCTTTGGCCACTCTCCCTCTTTTAGATTTCTATTGACACCTCTATTTTTCTTTCCTGGGAAACTTTTTACCTTTTGACCTTTCATAAAAAAAAAAAAAAAAAAAAAAGTATTGCACCCTGACTGATTTGGCTCAGTGGATATAAAGGGTCCCAGGTTCGATTCTGGTGAAGGGACATGCCCAGGTTGCAGGCTCGATCCACAGTAGGGGGTGTGCAGAAGGCAGCCAATCAGTGGTTCTCATCATTGATGTTTCTATCTCGCCGTTTCCCTTCCTCACTGACATCAATAAAAATAAAAATAAGATTGCTTAATATAATTATGGGACCTAGAAGGTGTTGATTTCATTTACATAATCTTTTCTTTGTGAAAAGATGAGATAGGATGACCAATGGAAAACCTTGGAACCAATCATTCTGGAAAGCTACTTGAGCCTCAGTTTGGCTGGGGGGCATCATTCACAGAAAGAAGTCCAAAAACAAATGTCCCTTCTTGTTCTAATTCAGGCCTCTGGTGTGGTCCTGTTTTCAGAGTCACGAAAAATTAAAACTGATATAATAAATTTGAGTTCGTAAAAGAGGTTAAAATTTCAAAATTCTTTTTCTGGGAAAAGGAATTCAGACTTGTTACTAAATCATATTTCCTTACTCTTCTTACATTAATAAAAAATGCTACCCTAATACACAGCATAAGACACCTGGCAAGTATAGTCTAGTACTGTAGTTCATAACTCTAGCCTAAGCTTTCTCATAAAAAAAAAAAAAAAAAAATCAGCCCTGACTAGTTTGGCTCAGTGGATAGAATGTCGGCCTGGGGACTGAAAGATCCCAGGTTCGATTCCAGTCAAGGGCATGTACCTTGGTTGTGGGCACATCCCCAGTGTGGAGTGTGCAGAAGGCAGCTGATCGACGTTTCTCTCTCATCAATGTTTCTAACTCTCTGTCCTTCTCCCTTTCTCTCTGTAAAAAATCAATAAAAAGTATATTTAAAAAATAAAAAAATAAATCATGGGACAAAAACAAAATATCATTTCAAATTAAAACATCTTGGTACTCAAAATGCTATAGCTATTTCTAAGAAAATAGATGTACTTTAAACTTATTGACAATGAAAAAATTCTATACAGGGTGTCCTCCCAAAATGTATACACTCTTCAACAGATGATAGCTCAATTTTGAAAATGAAAAGTATTTTAATAAACATCCTATATAATAAAAGCATAATATGCTAAGTGTCCAACCATTCGTTGGACCATTCCACCAGTCACTATGACACACACTGACCACCAGGGGGCAGATGCTCTGACCGATAGGTTAGCTTGCTGCTGGGGTCCAGCTGATCAGGACTGGGTGAGATAGTCAGACACACCCTGGAGCCCTGCCATGATCCCTCCCCGGCTGGCCAACCTCCTGCAGTTAGTCCCTCCCTGGCTGGCCAGCCTGGATTGGGACTGGGCTAGATGGGCTCTTCCATGTCCCTGCCCAGCTCCAATCGACCCCAATCAAGGTCTGGGTGAGACAGGCTGGACATGCCCTGGAGCCCTCACATGGTCCCTCCCCGGCTGGCCAACCTCCTGCAGTCAGTCCCTCCCTGGCTGGCCAGCCTGGATTGGGACTGGGCTAGATGGGCTCTTCCATGTTCCTGCCCGGCTCCAACCGACCCCAATCAGGTCTGGGTGAGACAGGCTGGACATGCTCTGGAGCCCTCACATGGTCCCTCCCTGGCTGGCCAACCTTCCACATTCCCTCCCCGGCTGGCTGAGCCCCATTGGCCCCAATCAGGACTAGGCAAGATGGCTCCGATCGACTCCGAATCCCAGCCACGCCGAGGGACCCCACTGATGCATGAATTCATGCACTGGGCCTCTAGTTACCTTTATAACTGTTCAGTGCCTATATACATTTTTGGGAAACTGTATATATGGCAATATTTAATCTATCATACCTGCCTCCATATAAACTACATCTATAAGTCATATCCAAAATTACTGAGAAAAGATTTTTTTAAATATATTTTACTGATTTTTTACAGAGAGGAAGGGAGAGAGGGAGAGAGTTAAAAGCATTGATGAGAGAGAAACATCCATCAGCTGCCTCCTGCACACTCCCTACTAGGTATGTGCCTGCAACCAAGGTACATGCCCTTGACAAGAATCGAACCTGGACCCTTGAGTCCTTGAGCAGACACTCTATCCATTGAGCCAAACCGGTTAGGGCAAGAAAAGATTTTTAGGGGAAACTCAGGACCTGTTTTCCCAGTCAGTCAACTAGGAGGAGAACATCAGGACAGGAATTAAAATGAGGGCTCTCCCACCCTTAGCAGCATCTGCTGCCTCCTTCAGCCAGTTGACACGATATTCTTTATATTAGCAATGGAGGATGGGCTTGGCTGCACTATGAAGAGTGTAAGAAAATATAGGATATTTAAAATTATACTTCTGATACCACTGCAATTATGGGCTGTCTTAGAAATACTAAAAAATCATGCTATTCTAATACCTTCAGTTCATACTATGATACAGAATAATTATTTAGAAAGATTTTTTTAATCCTCACCCAAGGGTATGTTGTTTTTTTAATTTTACTGATTTTAGAGTGGAAGGGAGAGAGAAACATAGATGTGAAAGAGAAACATCCATTGGTTGCCTCCCAGTGCAACTCAACCAGGCATCAAACTGCAAACCTAATTATGTGCCCTGACCAGGGATCGATCCTGAAACCCTTCGGTGTATGGGATGATGCTTTAACCAACTAAACCACCTGGCCAGGGTGAAAGATAAAGTTTAATTTACAGCTAAAGGGGAACTATTAATACACATGAAAAAAAAATAAAGAAAAACTGCCTTTCCATCCACACTCAAAAAAAGATGTATTGAGACATTACTGAATTATAGAAATCTCTTTTTCAAATGTAAATGCAGTGTTTCCTGGGTTTGCCAGTTCCATCAAGGATCAGTGATATTGGGAACAGGGAATAAGAGTAATTCAGTGACTTTATCTTAAAAATGGAAAGAAAAGTGCCTCCCCCAAGGGTGATTGGCAGGGTTTAGGGAGGAAGTATGGAAGGTGATCACGGTGGCCTGCCAGGTGTAGACCAGGCCTGCGTTACCTCTTAGTTAACCTCATTTCCCTAGAATTATCCTCAAGTTGTGGCTTTAATATAACAAAAGTACAGTAAGTTAGCATCACATGGAAACTATTTTAGAATGTGCCAGAAGAGGGTGCTAAAACAAATGCAACTATCTAAAAATAGTAAGGAAGCAATGGATTTCTTATGGCTCAAAGTAACAAGTAAACCACTTCCCCAATTGTCTGACGAAGCACTTCAAGGTCAATCTCTCTAGTAAGTCTATTTAAGACATTTATCAGTGCTACAGCAAAGAATTACTGATAAAATGTCATCAGAGTCAATCCTGGATCCTTCTGAATTCTGCATTAGAAATGCCAGCTCAGAAGAAATTTTAACATCCTCCCCTCCCCACCCCACTACTAAAACACTTTAAAGCACATGACTTGTGGATTAAAGAAAGCAATGTGCCTTGAAGCTATGTGGGACACTGTGAGGAGCGAAATGAATGATGTATGTGAAACTACTCTGAAAAGCATGTAAGACACAAAAATCTGAGGGATCCTTTTGGAGAGTGCTAGGCTTAGTGTGATGGGAAATTAACATAAATCAGCATTTATAAAGCACCTAAAACATGCCAGACATCGCGTTCTCTCTTTTAAACAGGACAGGTTCCTCATAAGGAATATTCCATGTGGTGGTTACTAGTAAGTATCACCTTTATTTTACTCAAACTTCAATATGTGTTCTGTGATATGAATATAAACATAAGTGTAACACACACATACACACACACACATCTGTATAAAATGTCTGTGAGCCTGTTTCCTTATCTATGAAAGGAGGAGAATAGCTGATGTCTATCACATAAGGACCAAATGAAAAATATTAAATGTGGAAAGAGACATGGCACTTTTGCTCACTCATTTAGTGCATGGAGAGTATAATCACACACAACTTTAAGTTTGTAACAAATAAGTATGTCAGTGCATTAATATTTCATTTTTCCTTTAAGAATGGCCAGGAATAAAGATTGTGTCTTAAGCAAAAATAAAAACAAAACTAGGGGGGAAAACATCCTTAAGATTGAAAAATCCTGCCTAGAGAAAATTTCCTGGGGACAATCTTTGCCTTCGTGCCAGTCAGACTAGCAGAGCTGCTCTCTGTTCAAGGGAGCTGATCACACTGACAAAGAGGTAGAAATTGTACTCTTCTATTCCTTCTGCTGCTATTGTAAAAGGATGAAAGGAAAGTTAAGCCTGATTAGGTTTATGACAAATAATAATTATATGCATTCTCAGAGACCAGCAAATTACCTGGGCTAAAAGCCATTTCTGGAAGCTTCACTTCGAAGATGATGCTGTGGGTGATGTCTCTGACCCCCTGCAAGGTGCGGTCTCGGAAGCAGAGGACTTCAACAGACTGGAAACTACTACTCCTGATGTCAGGCCCCGGTTGGTTTTTGGTGGTTTTTTTTTAAGGAAGGAAAAGAAAGAGCTCATATTAGAACTTCAGCAAACCCAGGTAGAAATAATGTAATTCACTGTAATTATGCTTCTCTGACACCCTCAAGGGATGGCCTTAACCTTTGAGAGATTCTGAATACATTCTTGTGTGCTTTCTTTGTCTTGGTGCTTAGAGGCTGAAGGTGGAATAGACTGTGATTTCTTTCTAGGTGAATTTCATATAACAATCTTAAATAATTCAGACTAATGAATCTTAAATGTAGGAGAAAAAAGCTTATAAGACATTTAAAAGAATAGCTAGGCATGCATGGGTTCTTCTGGTCACCCTTCTCTCCATCTGCACTTAAATTCTATGAAGCCACACTTCAGTAGTTAGGAAGCCCATATGCACTAGATAGACTGACCACATAGATAAGCACTAGTAAGTATAACCATTCTCCCACTAGGGACAATCTATAACTTAGCTACCTTCATTTTTTAAAGTAAACATTTTGACTTAAGTAAAGCAGCCACAAACTCAAGTACACAACTTTTAAATATAAAGAAGCCTGTCTCATGGCTTCTCCCAGTTATCAACCAACCCTTCAACTACTACTCTAACTTCCAAGTATATATTCTTTTGTATCCAGCTTATTTCACTCAACGCGTTTTTAAAACTCATCTATATTGATACATGTATCGGCAGTTCACTAAAATTTGTAATATAGCATTCCATTGCAATGAACACGCCACAATTTATTCCACTCCATTTCATTACTGAATGACATATGGGTTATTCCCCGTTTGGGGTTATTAAGAATAATGCTGTGATAGCCCGGCCTATGTGGCTTAGTGGTTGAGCATCAATCTATGAACCCAAGAGATCACGGGTTAATTTCCAATCAGGCACATGCCTGGGTTGTGGGCTCCATCCCCAGCAGGGGGTGTGTAGGAGGCAGTCGATCAATGATGTTTCTCTCATTGATGTTTCTCTCTATTCCTCTCCCTACCTCTCTCCCTAAAAATCAGTGAAAAAATATTTTTAAAAAATATATCCCATATTTTTAAAAATTGGTTTTTTAAAAAAAATCCTCATCCAAAGGATGTTTTATTTTTAATTGATTTTTAGAGAGAGGGGAAGAGAGAAAAAACAATGTGAGAGAGAAACATTGATTAGTTGCCTCTCATATGTGCCCTGATCGGGAATCAAACTCACAACCTTTTGGTGTATGAGAAGATGCTCCAACAAACTGAGCCTCCCAGCCATAAACATTCTTGAAAGGTGTTCTGCTTATATCTGAGTGAGCATTTATGTATGATATATACTTGAGAGTACAATTGCTGAGCTATGGATATTTTTAACTGTGATAGATACTGCCAGTTTTCCAGCAATGTCTGAGAGTTCCAATTGCTCCACATCTTCAACATGACCTGGTATTGTGATTTATTGATGACTAGAGGCCTGGTTCACAAAATTCGTGCACAGGCGGGGGTGGGAGAATCCCTCAGCCTTAAACCAGCAGTCGGACATCCTTCTCACAATCCTGGACTGCTGGCTCCTAATTGCTCACCTGTCTGCCTGCCTGGTCGCCCTTAACTGCCCACCCCCTGCTGGCCTGATCACCCCTCACTGCCTC